>PVLC010044539.1:0-12116 GCA_004027655.1 Graphiurus murinus | reverse complement strand
GATTTATTCATCTAAGTCTCAACAATTAGCAAAGAAAGAAAATGACTGAGATAATATAGCATAGCAGGCTTTTGCATGAAGTGATTATGTTCAGAGAGTTTCCTTACCTCCCTAAAACTTTTCATCATCCAACCATGAATAAAGAGAATTCCTTAAGGTCTACTGTTTATAATTGGCTTCTACAATAAAGGGCTTTTCCTTCAACCACCACCACCCTCAATTCTCTAGTGCTTTATAGTGTCTCTGGAACTTCCTCTGTCTTGTTTTCATCTCTATAGTGTTATATTTTCATATTTTAAGGCTTTAAACTATGCCCTGAACTCTTCAAAAAAAAAAGAACTACAAAGGTCTAACTTTCAAAATAATATTGTAATTTGTAGAAATTGTTGATCTACATGTTGGAAGAACTGGTAGAGACTTGAAAAGAGCAGAGACCCCATCTTTGTCTCCCCATCCCCTTTTGTTTCCACAGCCCCTCTGCCTAGAGATTGAACACCTCCACTAGCATTGTCAACAAAGCTATTATTCCACTCACTGGTCACTACATGTTCATTTTCTACTGAATGTCTGGGGAATTGATACATTGCACATTGATCTTTCTCTTGGGTTCAAAGACAATCATGCTTAATCTGCATTATGCACAACCTTGATTATGACATGGGGTGACAGGGGAGTAAGTTGTAATTGAACTGTATGAAAACTGAGATAAAAAGGTGCAAATAGAAATGACTAGCATTTTTTTTTTTTCTATATGAAAAACAACAACAAAAGAATGACATAGATTTCAGGCTTATCTTCATGAGAAAAAAAAAAATCTGCCTCCCCCAAAAGACAGTGCTGAAAGAAAACACAATCAAATGCACCATACCTCTAAATAAGATATCTACCCATGCAATAGGTACAGCTCAGCTGGGCATAGTTGTGCATGCCTGTAATCCCATTTTAGCATCCTGTACTTGGGAGGCTAAAACGAGAGGATTGTAGATCTGAGACCAGCCTTAGCAACATAGTAATACTCTCAGCAAACTAGTGAGATCATTTCCAAAACAAAAAATAAAAGTGGCTGAGAGCCTTGTGTGGTGGTGCAAGCATTTGGGAGACTGAGACCAGAGTATCTGGGTTCGAGGCCAGCCTCAGTTACTTAGTGATGCACTCTGCAACTTAGTGAGACCCTGTTTCAAAATAAAGAATAAAAAATAGGGCTGGGGGTATAGCTTGGAGGTAGAATGCCCCTGAGTTCAATCTCCAGTACCGCAAAAAAAAAAAAAAAAAAAAAAAAAAAAAAAAAAAAAAAAAAAAAAAACAAACCCAACAACAACAACAAAAAAAAATGGCTGAGGATGTGTGGCATTCTAACTCACACAAAAGAGAAGTACAAGCAGGGCATGGTGGCAGAGGCTTGTAATCCCAGTACTTGGGAGACTGAAACTGGAGGATCTGTTCTTGGCCAGCCTCAGTTACTTAGTGAGGCACTCTGCAACTTAGTGAGACACTGTTTCAAAATAAAGAATATAAAAAAAAGGACTGGGGGTGTAGCTCAGAGGTAGAATGCCCCTGAGTTCAATCCCCAATAGTGCAAATAAATAAATAAATACATACATATATAAGAGATGTACAGTTCACTAAAGTGGATATTTATTAAAATCTAGGTTAAGGAAAGAGTTTAAAAAATCACGAATATTTTGGGAGGAGTCTGAAAAACTTTAATTAAAGTATTTTGCTAAGAATGATGACACTTGATATTAACATAATCTAAATAAATCCTTGTCTTAAAATGCTTTCCCTTCAGATTCCTAACCTGAGGCAAGTCATAACTTTACTAGTTTCTGTCACTTCTTTGAGGGCCTTACTCTAAGCTCACCAACTTGGAGGAGTATTTAGGCTTAGTAGTCTCTGATTGTTTCTTTCCTCAAATATGTCTAGTGGATTAGTGTTTCATTATTTTTTATGCTCATGCACAGTTGTTTTGCATTCTGTCTCTAGTTTCATGAATGCCTGGAGGCATACTAATACCTAACTCACCGGGTTGCTGTGAGGTTTATGTGAGAGAACATATGTTGATTCCCACCTCCTGGTCCTGTTACAGTTCTGGAGATGCAAAGGAAATTGGATACTTAGCAGAGGGAAAGCCTAGATAACCTGCTTAGCCCAGCAAGAGCAAGGAGAAACTCCCTATGAATCCTCCATGATCATTCTGAAGTGTTTCTCCAGGAACTGGTTCATCATGGTAGACACTGGGCCATATGAGTCCCATAGACACAGTTTCTTTGGTTACTATCAAGTTATTTCATTAGTTTGTCTGATTTTATATGTTTTATTTATAAAATGTTGTCAATACTTCAAAATCAATAATTTTAATATGAAATTTAAATTTCATGACACACTGTGTTGCAGTCTTGCATGGCTGATGCTAAGCAAGGATTCAAATTTTAGATAGGTATCTTGCAGCTTAGCTCCCATTGTGTTATCTCCTTACTTCCTCCATTTGTACTTCTTGGTTGGCCTCTAGAGCCATTGAGTTTGAAACACCTTTTTAAACACTTTGGTTCTTCAAAGATTTCAAATTTTTGTGATATTAGCATACTTTAACTCCAATGGTCACACTATTCTTTTCATTCAAACTCCATGCTACAACTCTGTATATTTGCACTCCTAAGTTAAATATATGTATATTGAGGATAGATTTTATTTCTCTTTCCCTAAACACTTAATACAGTATTAGAGATAATTATATTAATTTTATATTGTCACATCTAGGCATTTATAAATTGCACATGCTTTTGTTTGTGAAAAGTGGAATAAAGTTTAGAAAGCAAGCTTCGATGTCTTCTAATGGCAAGAGATTGAAGATATTAACATGTGTTAGTCACCTTTCTGTCTCTAGAATAATACACCTTAGATACTGAGCTTATAAAGAGAAAAGGTTTATTTTGACTCATAGTATTGGTGGTTCTATTTCATGATCAATTGGCCTGTTTTTTTGGTCCTGCAGTGAGGCAGCACATCATGGTGGGAGTACATGATGAAGCAAAACTACTTATCTCATGGCTGGGAAGTAAAAAAGAGAAGAGGAAGATGCCAAGGCTTTATAATCCCACTTTAAGTCATGCCCTCAGTGTCTAAAGGACTTTCCACTAGTCCTCACCTCCTAAGTCTCCACCACCTCCCAGTAGCACCACCCCTGTGCCTATAGAGGACATTCAACATCAAAACTATAGCATGATATAAAATGACCAGACAGTCTATGCAAGAAAATTCTGTTGATTGATACTAGGCTTATTCCACAGTTTGGCAGTTATGAATTGTTCTGCTATAAAAATACATATATGTGTGTTACTATGGTAGGAATAGCATGCATATCCATGTTTACAACAACACAGTTCCTAATTGTCAAACTATGGAACCAGCCTAGGTGCCCATCAACAAATGAGTGAATTACAAAATTATGGGATAGTCACACAATGGAATAAAGAAGAACAAAATATTATATTTTGCAGGGAAATGGATGGAAGTAGAAAATATTATGGTAAGTCAGATTAGTCTGTCACAAAAAGTGACAGCTCAAATGTTTTCCCTCATATGTGGAAGCTAGGAAGAAATTATGACAAAGGAGAAATCTTAGTGGAGGGATAAGGGAAACACTTCATTGGACATGATGTACATGCACAAATTTATCAATGCCAAGCACAACGTCATGCATGGGGAAACTGAGGGCGTGGGGTGGGAGCTAGGGGAAGGCTCACCAAGTGCTATGTGCATGTATGCCTCTATCATTCTGAACTTCATCATGATGTATGATTACAATGCACCAATAAAATAATAATAATTAAAGAGAAAGCTCTGACCAACAACCTGCAACAACCAGCCAGAAAATCAAGTCACAGCCTTTATGGTAATCAGCCCCAGTCAGGACTTGATTACTAATCATTGATTTCCCTAACTTTTGTCCCTACTGCCAACATGGGACCATCAAAAATAAGCCAAATAGGTGTCCCTAACCAAATGTGTAGAATACCTACTTCTACTTATTCTGCTTCTGGCTTCCCCAACCCAATATTCTCCAAATACAGTCTGTCTGAAGCCTTCTCTTTTTTCTTCTATAAAGCTTTTCAACTGCCTTGCCTGTCTTTGAGTCTCTACTAAATTCAATTGATGCTGGCTGATCCCCTTGCTATCCCAAGCTCTGAATAAAAGCCCTTTTAATGCTCTCATTTGGGAGGTCTTCATTTATGTTCACAGCAAATCCTATCACTCTCAATTATTAGTTATACCACTCTGGGCATGTGTCTTAACTTCTTTCAGTCTAAATTTCCTCATTATAAAATGAAGATTCTAATGTTGCCTCCCACATAGGATTAAATCAGATGAAGCATCTGAACAACCCTTGACAAGTGTCTGTTGCACTCTAAGCCCTTAACAGTTTTCAGTACTTTATATTCATTATAATGGGCTAATTTTAGATATGAAAAGACAAACTAGAGAGGTTAAAGGTCTGGCTTGAAGTTCATAGAAACATCACTGTCTGAGCTGGGTGCACAGTTTCTGCTATATTCAAGTCCAGTGCTCCCCTCCTACTTCAGCTAACCTTTTCTTTGCATGCACAGCACAATCAGCAAATGTTTTCTAAATGAATGCATGAAAGGACAAGTAAATAGGTGTGCAGACCAAGCTATTACATAAGTTACAAATGCAACTATGGGTGAGGGGTGGAATTATTCAATCAACCAAAGAATGTATGTGTTAAATCTTGTAAGGATACAAAATGATTTTAGAGTTATAAAGTATATTAGTGATCATTTAGTCCAGGGGTTTTTAAACTTTTTCAAACTCCACAATAACAGAAACCCAAAAAGAAAAATTTTTATAGTAACATACATAAGAAGAAAATTTTTACTAAATTTCCATCGTAGGTCTTTTTTCAGTTAGAAATGAATGGGAAGTTTTCAGGCTTTTTTTTTTTTTTTTTTTTTTTTTTTTTTTTTTTTTTTTTTTTTTTTTTTTTTTTTTTTTTTTAGTTTGACTCTTTCCATAAATGTTGTTTTTGAAGATTTGTCTATGTCAACTACCCTTTTCGTTTGGAGAATAGATGGCTCAAGAACATAAACAGAAAGCCACTAAGAGACTTTAATAAAACTTATTTTAGTTTGCATTTCCTTCAAAAGGGGTTCCAGGGACATGGATATGTGTATAAGTAGTTTATTTGAGAGAGAATCCCAGGGAGTACATGAGATAGTAAAAAGTAACATCAGGGAAGATAGGAGAGCCAAGGGAAAGTGTGGCAAGAATCACATTGTTGCTTAGGTAACCGGGGGTCAGTTAAACTAAGGAAAATGTAGGAGAAGGTATGGAATAGTCTACAGAATTTACCTGTTTCATAGGATGAGGGATGACATCTCCCATACACTTCTTTTTTTAAAAATACTTTCATTGGTGTATTGTAATCATACATCATATTAAAGTTCAAAGTGATATCAGCTACATGCACTTAGCGCTAGGTGTGTTTTCTTCCAGATTCCACCCTACCCCTCTACCCTCCCCAAACACATTCATAAGATTGGTAGTGATACCTTCATATATGAACATAGCATTATTTGAACTCTTTCCTTCATCTGTTCTACCGGTTTCTCTCCTCATTATCTGAAGTCACTTTTGTTTCCTATTTTCTAGCTTCCACATATGAGAGAAAACAAAAGACCCTTGACTTTAGAGACTGGCTGATCTCATTTAAGCATAATGTTCTCTAGTCCATCCATTTTCCTACAAATGACATAATTTTGTTTTTCTTTGTGGCTGTGTAAAATTATGATAGAAAATATGATATATACACACAATGGAGATTTTACTCACACACAATTCTTGCTTTCATCTTTTGAAAATCACAGACTCTGTTGACATGAGTCATCTAAGAAAAAAGCCTCCCAATCAGTGAAACAGGAAGTAGTTGATAATTTTAGCAATTGTCTGCAAGTGAACTCCAAGGTGAGCCAAAAGGCCATGAACAGGGCAGGACAAGACCTGCTATAGGAAAACTAACCTTGAAAAAAAGACTAGTTAAGACATTTGTTTTAGTTTTGAGAGTTACTCAAAATTGGTATCATTCTAAATAAGACAATATAAATATGAAAATGAACTTTAATCTTTCTACATAAATTACATTAAAATGAACTAAAAAGAAACTGATGAAGAGGTATGTTGAAGTCATAAGAATTAATTTATAAGAGAATCAAAATGATAAAAATACTAGAGTACTAACAATTTCATCATTAATCTCAGGAAATTTATTAGAATTGAGATCCAATTTTTTCACATTTGCAGCTAAAGTTCTAGTTAAGCAAATTCTTATATACTTCCAATGGATACAACTTTGAGGAAGCAATTTGCCATTATATTGCAAGCTTTAGAGTTTTTCACTCTGTTTCATTGCAATCCCAGCATTTGGCAGGGAGGCTGAGACCGGAGGATCCGGGTTTGCGGCCAGCCTCAGCTACCTAGTTAGGCACTCCGCAACTTAGTGAGACCCTGTTTCAAAATAAAGAATAAAAAATAGGGCTGGGGGTATAGCTTGGAGGTAGAACGCTCCTGAGTTCAATCCCCAGTACCGAAAAAAAAAAAAAAATAATACAAGCTAAGGAAAATTTACATATTCCTTTGCAGCATTTGGAATATTTCAAAATGATAAAAGATCTACATTGATACTAACATATAGAATGTTAAATATTATCATGCAGACTAGTCTCTTTTGTAAGTATTTTGCAAGAAGATGTCAGCAACATAGTGTGTTAATTTCATTTGTTTGAAAGAAACAAAATTTGATCCAGAACACACAAAACCTATAGTATGACAGTATGCGTTTAGATGTCCTAAGTATTTCTATGGGTATTAACTTGTTCAGTCCTCTTTGGGCCTCTGTGATGCATGATTGTTATCATTCTTTTTTACAGATAAATCAACTAAGGATCAGTGAAGTACATTGTCCAGGAATACACAACTAAGTAAATAGTGGAAGTGGGATTTAAACCCAGGCAAAGTCAGGCATGATGGTGCATACTTATAATCCCAGTACATGGGAGATTGAGACAGGAGGATAGCCAGTTTGAAGCAAGCCTAATCAGCGTGGCAAGGCTCTCAGCAACTTAGCAAGACCTTGTTTCCAAATAAAAAATAAAATTGAGCTGGGGGTGTAGCTCAGAGGTAGAATATCCCTTAGTTCAATCCCTAGCACCACCAAATAAAATATAATAATAATAATAATAATAATAATAATAATAACAACAACAACAACAACAAAAACAACAACAACAAATAATAATCTCAGGCAAAGTGGGTATAAAGCCTGCAAGATTCTCAACTACTTTCTACTACTTTTGATAGAAACTTCTGAAAGGATGACTGCAAGCAGCTACATTTCTTTTCTAGCATATTGCTTTGCTCATCCTCTTTCCTCCCCTTACTCTTCTCAGTTGCGCTACTGAACAGAGCCCTCTTCACTAGGAGGTACTACAAGGTACCAGGAATTTTATGGGCAGGAAGATATTTATTTATTTATTTTTTGATACTGGAAATCGGATCCAAGGGGAATGAAGCTACATCTCCAATCATTTTATTTATTGATTTTAGGTATATTTATTTCTAATAATTGCTCTTATTGGTGCATTGTGGTCTCAGATCAAAATGTAGTTCAGAATGATAATAAAATACATGCACCTAGCACTTGGTTAATTTCCATGCAGCTCCTTAATTATTTGCTTGTTTGTATATACATATATTAGGCATTATGATGTCACATCATAATACATTTCATAATGATAGTGGCATACATGCACATAGCACCTGATGACATTTTTACCTGACTCTATTTCCATTTATTTACTTATAATTTTATTGAGTCAGGGTCTTGCTAAGTTGCCGAGGCTGGTCTTGAACTTGGAATCCCCCTGCCTCAGCCTCCTGAGTAGCTGTGATTACAGGCATGTGCCACTGGACAAGACGATTTTTGATAGATACCTACTCCAAGTTTAATTCATGGCCAATTCAATGAAAAGCCAATCTGGAATTCTATTAACTAAGAATATCAACCTTGAGAACAACTGATGATTATTAATGATAATACTTATTAATGATATTAATACCATTATTGATAATGATTATAAAGTCTATGTTTACAATGATTTACACACCCATATTCTTTCACATGATTATTATAATAGGCATGAAAACAGGGCAGACACTAAATTTCTATCTTTTACATAAAGAAGGCAGATTAGAGATGTTCACAGTAGCATAACTCTTTCAAAATAAGATTCATCAAATGGCAGGGAAAAAGTGATGAGACAAATTTGAATTCAAATCCCACATGCTTGCCTTTTGTAAAATGTAATATTCATGGTACAATTCTGATGGTTATGATATTTAAATAAAAGGAGGCAGAAATTCCTGATTGAAAACCACTAGCTTTTGTTCATTTTTAAAGGACGTACCTGGGGAGACAGTGCTGTAAGCTCTGCTACAGTTTCTACAAGTAGTAAGTTTTCTAAGATTGCTATATATTGTTATGATTTTTGAAAGTGAAAGAAAACAACTCATTGTTAGTTCTTATGGCCAACTCTGAGGTACCTTTAGAAGAAAAGACTCACTGCCTAATAGAAAAGAGTAGCCTTTGTTTACTCCTAATCGTATTACTCCTAAATACATCTCAGCTTGGGAGTTCTAAAGAACATGCCAAGAGGAAGCTCACTGCCTAATACAGATGGGGAAGTATGTTTCAGGCTAAACTTCTTTACAAGAAAAATATCATCATCCTCTATTTTCAGACTGGAATAATTGTAGATTAAAAAATTCCAGACACTAAACATCATTCTTTGTTCATTTTCCTGTTCACACCTCTGTGAAGAAAGTGCTGTAACCGCTGGCACATCACAGCCCTGAGAATTTCTTCCACCACCTGGGTTGCAAGTTGAAATTGCCTCCATTTATTTGGCTCCTTATGGAGACACTTGAAAGTCATTGTTGTTCATTATGTGCAAAACTCTGAATTGGTCTCCTTCCAATCAGACATATCTCCTAAGTGACTGTCCTATGCAGATTGGCCTCCTATATAACCTTCTGTGTCATCTCTCATGAAAGGTTCCCACAGCATTTCACTCCTCTGACCTTTCTACCTGGATGGAAGCATTCTGTGTTCACAGAGCATCCATCCCATGGAGGCACCAATCAGAGCTCCCAGGCACATATATCACTGTCATCTCCTTGTCTGCTTTCCTTCTGTGGTTTGTGAGCTCCTTGAAGCTTCAGGGCCCACGGCTTTCAACATTTAAGTTGAATTCCTGAATTCTTAGCTCGAGTAAATATTTTTGGAATGAATGAATGGTTAAACAAGCAAAAGCTGCCGGATCACTATCTTGAGTAAATAGTTACAAAAGGAATGAAAGATCTTTTCTTTGTTCTTTAGGAATTTGCTCTATTCCTTACCATACTGCTGACTATATTCACAGGTAAAGCTAACAGGAAAGTATCTTGAAACATTGCTGTCCAAATCAGCTAAATTTGCAGATATCCCTGTCAGACACTCAGGTCCACACTGGTCTACATGCTGAGTGGGCAGCCCTGGGTGATAACATCTAACCTTAGCAGGAGCATAGTTTTCCCTTCTGCTCTGAGATGGTAGAACCTGATTGTGGACTAATGAATTTGTAATGCTGCACAGGACAATCTGTTGCTGAGTGAATGACAATAATAATTCAAATTCTTTTCATAAATCCCACTTCCATTCATTGCTAGGCATTATTATGGAACAATAGTGATTACAATATCCTCGGGAGGAAAAATAATATCTGCAAAACAGGACTGTGCTTATTTAAATATTATTTATCCAGGTATTTATTATAATAAGATAATGATCTTACCATGAATTAGCTATTGAGTGAGATGTTCTGGTTGTTTGTAAAGTTTAATTCTATAGCAAAAAATAATCTCAGGATGTAGTCAGTGGAACAGCTAATGAATAAATATGAAGCTTATTTTCAAGCCATTTACACATTAGGAAATTTCGGTTTTAGCCTTCATTATTTTATCGCATTCAATATAAAATTATAGACAGGCTTTGTCTTGATAAGTGAAATAATTTACATACATCAATCACAGCAGGAAAGACCAAGCTTAAAATTTCTCACGTATTAATACTGGTGTGCAGTTTGAATTTGAGCTTACAAGGGGGAAAAGAAGTGTTTCTTTAGTACAATTAGTATATATCTCATAGTTTGAATAGCAATGTGCTTTGAATCAAGCCCTCTTTATTAAGCAACAATATTTATTACCACTGTGCTAAATATTGGAGTATAGAAGCATAAAAAGAAATTTAAAATATGGACATGCTAGGGTAGAGTCATCACAGTCTCATTGATAAGATATTTTATATGCATATGAAATCTCATATGTTCATATATTATATATATGCTTTCATTGATCATAGGCTTCATACATATATACATATACACATGCACACTAAAAATAGAAATATCTTTATTGACATTTTTATTTGAATTTGAAGGTTTCCTAACTCTAAAAGGAATATTGGGGCAGTAATATGGCACAATGGATTAAATCCCAGCTTCATCATTTGCTCTCTGTGTGATATTAGGCATGTAATATAAATTCTCTAGCCCAGTGGTTCTCAAACAGCTGCATTTGAGGGAACTTTTAAAAAACCCAATGCCCAGATATCAGATTTATTTTTTTAAACTTCAGTTTCAACATGATTTCAAGGAGCATCCAAGACTGATAATGATTAATCTAGCCCACTATTTCTCAAACTGCAACATGGATACAAATTGCCTTGTCAGTTATGGAATCTGTAGATTCTGGTTTGGGAGGTCTGTTGTGGGGTCTTTGGATTCTGCATTTCTAACAGGGTCCCAAGGAATTTTAATGTCACTATTCTGTGGCCCACACATTAAGGGACAAGGTTTTAGCACTACAATTCTGTCTTCTTTAAAATGGAAATGATGCCTCTCAGAGTGCTGATGTAAAAACTACTTGTCAGGCACCATGACAATCACCCAGAAAATGTACATTACAATAGTTATGGTTATAATAGGAACTTAAACACAACTTCCTCCAAACTATTGAGGTAAGTAGACTTATCTCTTCTAGGAATGACTATATTTGATTTAAAGCTATCTAAAATCCCTTTATTTACCTCTCACTTAGGCAAAGGCCCTTCATACTTCAGCTCACACCAGTCTTCCTAGCTCTATGGTGCTGGCTTCTGTCTACGTATTAGAACTGCCTGGGAAAATTTCACAGCACATTCAACAAGACCACACCCCATTAAGAATAATCAGTATCTTTGGGTTTGAGCAGAGCATCATTATTTTGGATTAATCCCAGAGACATTGAATCTCTGAGTTACACAACACCCAGCTCTTTTTGTTTGTTTATTTGTTTTTGTTGTTGTTGTTGTTATTTATAAACAGGGCTCACTAGGTTCCTGAGAGTATTGCTAAACACTACTAAAGCTGTCCTTGAACCTCCTGTCTCAACCTCCCAATTACTGAGATTACAGGTGTGCACCACTACACCTGGCTTTCTTCCAGTGATTCTAACCTGCAACGTTTGTTAAAAACTCCTACTCCAACTAATTCCCTACATTCCTCTTGCTAAGCTGTTTATTTAATCACCATAAATTGGGCTTCTACTATGTGCCAGAATCATGATAGAATGTGGAAGAGATAGGAATAGGAGTGATAAAGAGCAGCCATGGATCAAGATCTTGAGACTCTTCATTATTTTTCCAACAAATCAGTGGTATAAACACCATTATTATGGCTGTGTTCTGGATCAGGAAACAGACTCAGAAAAACAGACTCATGTTCTGGATCCCTAGCTGGCAAGTAGGAATTCAGACACGTCTCTTCATCAGATGAAAACCCTGCTCTCTAAAAGGTTATTAAATAGTGTAAAAGGCCGAAAAAATAGGGTAGTACCAAGTGCTGAGGGAACATAGATGCAGTTTTACTCTTGGAATATATTCTTCACAATGTTCCTTCTTGCTTGTTTGTTTGTTTTGTTTTCCCATTCATGACTATATTCAGTTTATACAGTATAAAATATTTAAGGGC
>PVLC010044538.1:0-12130 GCA_004027655.1 Graphiurus murinus | reverse complement strand
GAGCCTCCGCCTCTCGCCCAAGAGAGAGTTGCTGGGGAGAGGCTGGCTGGGTTGTTGCTGGAGTGGGTTGCTGGAGAAGTTCTGGGAGGAAAGGTTGTTGGTTGCTAGTGGAAGACGGATTGCTAGAGAGAGGGGTTATTGGGAGTCTGTTGGAAAGGCACTATTTGGAGAGACGGCTTCTGTGCTGTGTTTGTTACTGCTTGTGTAGTGCCCTCGATCCCAGAGAGAGAGGTATAATAAGGAGAGGTTTGAATCAGCAACATTCAGGCAGCATCTTTATTGGGGCCTCTGGTTGAGGGTTCAGCTTGGGGTTCCCAATAATTTTAATACTGACTCAGGTGCAGGCAATACAAGTATACTAGACCTGTTTCAGTTATAGGTTCTCCCCGTATCTCATACCCTTCAAAAGGGAACTGAAAATGTCAGTCCTGGAAAATGTTGAAATAAATGCCAGACCACAAAATGGCTGTGAAAACCATCACAAACCTATGTCTATTCCTAGGCTTAAGAACAAAGTAAATAAACTTCTCCATGTTCCTTTTCTTTCCCGAGAGAATATGTGATTGATCAGGAGCTCTTGAGTATGAGTCACAGAATCACCCCTCCTATATCTGTTCTTTAAGTGCAATTAAAAGGCAGTTCAAGGATTTTAAAAGCTACCAAAAATGAGCAAAACGTGATGTAAACTTAGCCACTAGTAGATGAGACTGAAAACTACCAGATACACCTCAGCTCTATTAAGTAACGCCCACTTAACTGCATTAAGTAACCCTATCCCAGGTCAAACAGTCCATATGCAAAGTGGAATTTGTCTTTGTCGCCACTTACGCAGCCCTCCCGCATTTCACTGACTCAGAAGCACAGAAATGAGACATTCTGCAGCTCTGACTGGGCAGATGGGAATACTTCAGTCAGGGCACAGAAGAAATCACATGAAAGTGAGCAAAAGGGGAAACCAGTGCTCAGTGCCATGGGTTATAGTCCCCGCTCACTGAAATCATCAACTCAACTAATTCTGAATGAACACCTACCATTTAGGCCGGACATGATGGTGCACATGTGTAATTCTAGTACTTGGAGGCTGAGACAGGATGATCACAGGTTCAGGGACAGCCTCAGCAAGTAGTGAGACTCTCATCAGACTAAGTAGATCCTGTTTCTAAATAAAAATTACATAAGACTGAGGGTGTGGCCGGAGATAGAATGCCCTGAGGCTCAATCCCCAGCACCACAAGAAAAAAGAAAAGCTACCATATAAAGAAGTCTATGGAAGTAATGTAAGGAGATTAAAAAGAAGACATGTGCCTTAAATTTAAACAGCTAACAGCAATCAGAACAAAACGAGGCAGTCACCGTGTGTACCCAGAGGAGAGGTGACAGTTTCATGAAGTAGGAGAGCTAGACTGACATGGCAAGGATTCCGCAGGCAGGAAAGAAGGAAGGCGTGCAAGGAGGAGGGAATTTTAGAGAGGACTCCACGTCGTGGGGCTAAGGATGGCAGAAACATCGGTTCACTGGGACATACTGTAAGTGAAAGGGAAAACTGAGAGTTGAAGACAGAACGGTGTTTGGGCTTAATTCTGTACGCAAAAGGGAATCATCACGGCAATGAGGAGGGGAAAGGAACGGGGCAGAGCTTTGTTTCACAGTGAGGCAGCTGGCAACACGCCGGTTGTGCTAGAAGGAGAGCAGGGGCAAGCGGAGCACCTAGCACAGAGGAGCTGAGGGGTAACAGCACCCCAGGCCCACAGCCAGGGAGATGGTAGCTGCAACCTACAGAAACCGAAAGGTTACCAAAAGGAAAGTGCATAAAGAAATCATGGTTTAAGGAATACAATTCCACAATAAAATTGTAGTTTGTATCCTAAAAAACACAAAATAGTAAATGAATCTCACAAACGTGTTGAGAAAAGGATAGAAACAAAAAAGCACACTTTATTATTCCACTCACATGGGATTTTAGAGATAGCAAAAAACGTTATGTTGACATAAACCACCCCGTTGCGTTCACAGGAGAGGGACGCAGGACGTTACAGCATGGAAATGTCAACGACAGAGCGACGGGATGGCGCACGTGTGGAGACATTTGTCAAAATCGCTCAACTGTGCTCAGAAAATGCGTGCAAAATACCTCTGGGAAATCTAGTCACTGAAGGTTACATATGTTCTTATAGCACTTAGGATTCAATAAAACAAGCAATTATAAAATGGATTCGTCTTCACAATAAAAATTCAGAGTCCGCTGTGCTTTAGGGCTCAGTGAGTCAACACAGCACTAATCAGCCAGGTCCTCTCCTCGGTGCTGCTCTGCCATCCGTGGAGTTTCTGTCCTTATAAGCATAGTTTCCAGCCGGGCGTGGTGGCGCACGCTTGTAATCCCAGCATTTGGGAGGCTGAGATCGGAGGATCCAGGTTCGAGGCCAGCCTCAGCTACCTAGTGAGGCACTCCGCAACTTAGTGAGACTCGGTTTCAAAATAAAGAATAAAAAATAGGGCTGGGGGTGTAGCTCGGAGGTAGAATGCCCCTGAGTTCAATCCCCAGTACCGCAAAAAAATAAATAAATAAAAGAATACTTTCCCTCGTGGCTGCACAATGGCCATCATTAGGAAGCGCGTTCATGAGCACCAGGAGGGGCTTTCACTCCCCAGTTCCTCTGAGAGCAGGAAGCACCAATTTCTTGGCAGGACTTGCAATTCGTGCGGTTCCCAAGACAGCCGCGAGGGGGCGCGTCTTGCCGACCTGGATTAGTAAGTATCTACCCGCAGCACCCAGGACACCTCAGCTTCCTGAAGGAAAGTGACTACACAACATTGAAGACTGAGTGTTTTAATAGTTAAAAAATGAATACATGCACATTTATATTATACATCTCTGTGTGTGTGTGTGTGTGTGTGTGTGTGTGTGTGTGTGTGTGTTGGGATTGAACCCAGAGGCATTCTACCTCTGAGATATGTCCCCATCCTGATCTATCTTTCTTTCTTTCTTTCTTTCTTTCTTTCTTTCTTTCTTTCTGTCTCTTTCTTTCTTTCTTTCTTTCTTTCTGTCTCTTTCTTTCTTTCTTTCTTTCTTTCTTTCTTTCTTTCTTTCTTTCTTTCTTTCTTTTTGGCAGTACTTGGGATTGAACCCAGGGGTATTTTACCTGGGTAGATACCCAGAAGTGGTATTGCTGGATCATATGGTAGGTTCATTCCCATTCGTCTGAGGATCCTCCATACTGTTTTCCAAAGTGGTTGCACTAATTTGCAATCCCACCAACAATGTATTAGGGTTCCCACTTCTCCACACCCTCGCCAGCATTTGTTGTTGTTTGTGTTCTTGATGATTGCCATTCTGATTGGAGTTAAGTGAAATCTCAAGGTAGTTTTGATTTGCATCTCTCTGATTGCTAATGATGTTGAACATTTCCTCATACATTTATTGGCCATTTGTATTTCTTCTTTTGTGAAGTGTCTATTTAGATCCTTTTCCCTTTTTTTTGATTGTGTTGTTTGTTTTCTTAGCTATAAGTTTCTTGAGTTCTCTGTAGATCCTAGATATTAGTCCTCTATCAGAAGAGTAGCTGGCAAAAATTTCTCCCACTCTGTGGGCTCTCTGTTGAGGTTCTTGATATTTCCTTTGCTGCACAGAAGGGCTTCAGTTTAATGCAATCCCATGTATTGACCTTCCTTTGAGTTGCTTGTGCCTTTGGGTCTTGTTGAGAAAGTTTTGACCTGTGGCTATGTGTTGAAGTGTTGGGCCTATACTCTCTTCAACTAGCTGCAAGGTCTCTGGCCTGACTTCCAGGTCTTTGATCCACCTTGAGTTGACTCTTGGGCAGGGTGAGAAAGTGGGGTTTATTTCTATTCCCTGCATATGGTTAACCAGTTTTGCTAACACCATTTGTTAAAGAGGCTATCTTTTTTCCAGTGTATGTTTTTGTCTCCTTTGTCAAAAGTCAATTGACTGTAAGCTATCTTACCGGAAGTTTCGTAACATAGGATTTTAGGGAGCACTTTGAAAGATAACATTTTATTCTGATGGTGCTAGGTAGAAATTTGTAAAGACTGGCGTGGTTATGAGGGAAAAAATTGGGGAGAAACTGTTGAAATGAATTTCTTGTAAGCTGGAACTGTTGTGTTAGCCAGCTTTTCCTTAACATCAAGAGCTGAACTATGGAATGAAAAGTTTAGAGTGTCATCTACTTTCAGCCCATACTATTTTATGTAGGATTAGCTTACCCTATAATTTTTATTATGAAAAAAATACATTTTGATACAAATGCTAGATTTGAAAATTCAATATTGGTCTCAGGAGTCTAAAAGAAATTATTCTTTTCATGTCTTTCATTTTATTGACTGGGATTTGATCTGTTTCTGGAAATGGTTAAAAATTGGTTAGGAAAAAATACTATTCGTTTTTTCATTTTCTTACCTGTTTCAAAATAAAGAATAAAAAAATAGGGCTGGGGGAATAGCTCAGATGTAGAATGCCCCTGAGTTCAATCCCCAGTGCCGCAAAAAAAAAAAAAAATGATAATAGAGCCGGGCATGGTGGCGCACGCTTGTAATCCCAGCATTTGGGAGGGTGAGACCAGAGGATCCGGGTTCAAGGCCAGCCTCAACTACCTAGTGAGGCACTTCACAACTTAGTGAGACCCAGTTTCAAAATAAAGAATATAAAATAGGGCTGGGGGTGTAGCTCGAAGGTAGAATTCCCCTGAGTTCAATCCCTAGTACCTCAAAAAATATATGATAATAGCCTTGTACTGAGTACAAATAATACTCATACACATGTGAAGATGTGATCATTTGTGACGTTACTTGTATAAAAAAGAAGATATACATATCTTTTGAAGTGTTGAAAAGAAAATTGTACTTTATATTCTTTATCATATCACTTTTTGTAAGTGTTGAATATATTCCTGTTTATTCTTCTTTTTTTTTTTTTTTTTTGCGGTACTGGGGATGGAACTCAGGGGCATTCTACCTCCGAGCTACACCCCCAGGCCTATTTTTTATTCTTTATTTTGAAACCGAGTCTCACTAAGTTGCTGAGTGCCTCACTAGGTAGCTGAGGCTGGCCACGAACCCGGATCCTCCAGTCTCAGCCTCCCGAATGCTGGGATTACAAGTGTGCGCCACCACGCCCGGCTTCCTGTTTATTCTTCTATGTTCTGTTTTGAAGCCTTAAGAAATGTTTCAAATATATCTGAATGCATAAAATAAGAGTAAACTTGCCCTACATGGTGTGATGCTACATAACGTATAAAACTGTGTGCATATATTAAATTTTGTCTCTTGAAAAAATAATTTTAAATATATAAAATTTTATTTATCAATATGTATTGATAAAGTCAAAGAGGATGGGGGAACATACGTACAAGAACCACATCATGGAATTATATCAGTAAATAAGCCGTTAGCAATCAGAGATTAGGAGACAGCCTCCCATGCCTCTATGTGTGCACAAAAAGGATCCCAATATTCTCTCTGGCACATGGAAATGCTTATTTTGTGAATGACCAAATAAGTGAATAAACAAGTAAATATGTGGACTAATTGACCTAAGTAGCAATTGGTCCAGAGAATTCCTAAAATTCTATGGAATCTCTTACATAAAGAACTCATTAGCCACCTTATAATAATGGGTGCCAACCAACCACAAGTCCATGAGGAATGCTTGATTTATAGGTGGATCTTCTTCATCTCACAAATTGACCTTTGATTCTGGTCACATCGGATGTCATTCCAGCCCCAGGTCCGTTGACCTTGACGAAAATTTAGCACAACACAAAGCTCATTCTTATCATTGGGTTCACCTGATTGCCAGAATCTGAAAGGAAGAAAGAAGATGAAGGGATTCCTTCCAGCACTGCTCTAAAGAAGGCCGGGCGTGGTGGCGCACGCTTGTAATCCCAGCATTCGGGAGGCTGAGACCGGAGGATCCAGGTTCGAGGCCAGCCTCAGCTACCTAGTGAGGCACTCCGCAACTTAGTGAGACTTGGTTTCAAAATAAAGAATAAAAAATAGGGCTGGGGGTGTAGCTCGGAGGTAGAACGCCCCTGAGTTCAACCCCCAGTACTAAAAAAAAAAAAAAAAAAAAAAAAAAAGAAGGCTAGAGACAGGAAGGGTGGGGGTGAGAGACTTTGTGGAAGTCAGGGGCAGGCGTGAACCAATTCCCTTCCCCACCTCTCACGCAGGTTCTCCTCCCCCTGCACATCTGGCGTTCCCCTTGAAACCTGCACCCACGTCCCTTAGAGTCTCTCGCTTTACTGTGGGAAACGTCCTTCCGTCAGGTTCCCAGAGGCTCTGCCCTCCCCGAGCACCCTTAGGTGCTGTTCCCAGGGGACTGTCCATCCACAAGCTTCCTTATGGATGAAAGATGTCCCTGATCCCAGCATCAATACAGGATTTTCCCTTTTTTCATAGAATGACATGGGAACCTAAAGAAGCAGCTAGCTTCTCTAGATCTTCTATTTATTCCTATCATCGTGGATAAGTCGTTTAATTTCCTTCATTCTCAGCTTTCCCATTTAACCTGGGACTAGACTAACAGTACTGCATAGTTCACGCAGCGGATGTGAGGATCAAAGTGGTAATACGATGAAGTACTGAGGAGTTTAAAGACTACGTAAATATGAGATGCGGTAAGAGTACTAGGATTTAGGATTTTGCCTTATAAGAAACATTAAATCATAATATCTGTAGTCATTATAATCGATGTGAAATTTCACTACAGAGATAGAAAGGTTAAAGCAAAGCTGAATGCACCTGGACTTGAGCACCATTGTTGGTGAGCGTCCCTAAATTATCTACTCAATTTCTTCATCTCTGCAGTAGGAGAAATAGCAATGCGTGTCTCATGTGCTTTTGGCAATGGTTAAATGATAGAATAAAAATTTCCAACCCAGTGCCCTACAGTTAGAACAAGAGTGAGCTCTTTTGGTCTCATAACTGAGAGCTGGAACACCTTAAGGCACCTCCACGATCCAAGACCCAGGATTCTTTTTCTTTTTCTTTTCTTTCTTTTTTTTTTTTCTTTGTGGCAGTGGCAAATGAACCCAGAGTCTTTCTACCTCCAAGCTGCACTCCCAGCCCTATTTTTTTTTCTTTATTTTGAAACAGAGTCTTACTAAGTTGAGGAGGGCCTCACAAGTTGTTGAGGCTGGCTGTGAGTCTGCAATCCTCCTGTCTCATCCTCCCCAGTACTGGAATTACACGCTTGCACCACCTCTCCTACCTTCCAGGATTCCTTTATCTAATTCCATACTCACATGGCACTTTGGTTGTATGGCGTCTGATCCACCCATTGCCAATGGTTCTGACCGTCTGGATCAAACAGTCCTATGTAATAAGCAGAATATGGTTCCAAATTCTTGGTGATGAAATCCTAAGGGGAAAAAAGAAGTCAGAACCTTTAGAATATTGAGCTTATACTGAATTCACTGCTTAGAATTTTTTTCTTTCTTAAACTGCCATCTTGCAGAGCATGGTAGAAAATGCCTGTAATCCCAGTACTTGGGAGGCTGAGTCAGGAGGATCGTAGGTTCACAGCCAGTCTCAGCAGCTTAGTGAGGCTCTCAGCAACTTAGTGAGACCCTGTTTCCAAATAAAAAATAAAATAGATCTGAGGATGTAGCCCAGAGGTAAAACGTCCCTGGGTTCCATCCCTAGAACAACAAAAAAAAGGAAAAAATTATCTAAATTGTACCAATATATGGAGTATGATGTGATATTTGGCATATGTATACAATATATAATGATCGAATCAAGGTAGTGTCTGTGGTGTGTGTGTGTGTGTGTGTGTGTGTGTGTGTGTGTATGTGTAAGCACACATGCAAGTGTGTGGTACTAGGTATTGAACCCAGGGGCATTCTACCTCCAACCTGCACCTCTAGTCATTTGTTTTTGAAACAGGGTCTGATAAGGCTACTGAGAGTCTCACTACATTACCGAGGCTGTCCTCGAACCTGCAATCTTCCTGTCTCAGCCTCCTAAATACTGGGATTACAGATGTGCACCACCACACCGGCCTTAATAAAATTTTTGACCAATGTGTATTTATGAGCACAATATAATGATTCAACTGAGTTCTTTATGGTCATGCAGAAATAAAGAAGCTCCAGGAATCGCTACATGGGGCCCCAGGAGTGCAGGCATTTCTGGCTGAGCAGGCAGGATCATAGAGACCCCTTGGAATCTGATTTTCATTACATATGGAAGCAATTTCTATGATGATCATGACAAACTCTCACCTGAGACTCACTTCTCCTCTTTTCGTCACTACAAGGGGCATTCTTCAAAGTTATGCATGAAAACAACATTTTACAGATGTACTCATTTTCCTTTCATAACATCACAGATTTCTTAAATTCATTCCTGATTACTGATTGTGATTCTTCATGATTTACCTTTATTTCCTATCTCACTAAATACCCTTTCTGCTAAGAAGGTAATAATTTATAATACATTTACATATTGAAATAACAAACTCATCTTTCAGGCAGAAATAGTTTCGTCCTTCCACTCACCCCTGATGTGTTCTATTTTAGTGACACAATTCCCCGCAGGGTTAGGTTATTTCCGCTGAAGCTGGAACAAGGTGTGGGGAGTGAGGGCGCCTTTCCTGTCTATTTGGTGCAAAGCTTCCGCAACAGCACCAGTATCCCAGGACAACAAAACACCTCCTCCTTAGCGCAAGGGGTGCACAACACACACGCAGACTCCTGACCCCATCGTCTCTTGGACAGTACCTGCTCCTCCTGGGTGCTGATCACCACCAGGTGAGCCGCCATCCCGGAGCAGTCCTTCCTACTCTCATTCCAAGACCTCGAGACAGTGGAAAAATAGTAGCAGCTGGAACTAAATAACTTCCAGTCCTTTGGGCAGCAGCTCCAGACTTTCTCTGTTGGGAAGAAGGGCATGTAAATGTAATGTAAGAAAATCCATCTTCACCCAGATGTAGCAAGAAGCCCTCATCCCACCACGTCACAGAGCCAAGTCTACCTGACCAGGCAGTCATGTGTTATGGCACCTGCATCCTGCTAGAACGCTATTAGGAAAAGCCAGCCAACACATAAGAGTAATATAATACTGAGAACAGAATGCAAATATCCAGGGAATGACAGAAAAGTCATCAGGAAGTTCTCAAATCTCATTTAAAAAATAATCAGTATCTGCCAACAACTAAGATAACAAAATATTACATTTATCTGACAAATATTTTTGAGCAGCAATGATAGATTTCTCAAAAGACTAGGAACAGAGCTGGGCGTGGTGGCGCACGCTTGTAATCTCAGTCCTTGGGAGGCTGAGACAGGAGGATCACAGGTTCACGCCAGCCTCAGCTATTTAGTGAGGCCCTCCACAACTTAGTGAGACCCTCTTTCAAAATAAAGAATAAAATAGAGCTGGGGGTGTAGCTTGGAGGTAGAATGCCCCTGGCTTCTATCCATCCCCAGGACCAAAAAAAAAAAAAAAAGACTAGGAATAACACCACCATATCCACCATATGACCCAACTATGCCACCCTTAGGTATCTTTCCAAAAGAATCAAAATGGGAATACCATGATTATAGCAGCACAATTCAAAATAGCCAAGTTATAAGGCCAGGCAAGGTGGTCCACGCTTGTAATCCCAGTACTTGGGAGTCTGAGACAGGAAGATCGTAGATGCAAAGCCAGCCTCTGAAACTTAGTGAGACCCTGTTTCCAAATAAAAAATTAAATAGGGCTCGGGGTGTAGCCTGGAGGTAGAAGGCCCCTGGGTTCAATCCCCAGTACCACCAAAAAAGAAAAAATAGCCAAGTTATGGAACCACCTAGGTGTCCATCAACAGATGACTGGATACAGAAAATGTGATACGAATTACACAGCGGAGTTTTACTCAGCCATACAGAACAAAATCATGCATTTTTTTTTTTTTTTTTTTTTTTTGCAGTACCAGGGATTGAACTCAAGGGCATTCTACCTTGAGTTAAATAAATAGTTCTACCTCTAGAACTATTTTTAATTCTTTATTTTGAAACAGGGTCTCATTAAGTTGCGGAGTGCCTCACTAGGTAGCTGAAGCTGGTGGCAAACCCAGATCGTACAGTCTCAGCCTCCCAAATGCTGGGATTACAAAGTGTGCACCACCACACCCAGTTCAATGCTTCAATTTAAAAAGTAAAATATACGCAGGGTGGTGGCACACAGGCCTATAATCCCAGTACTCGGGAGGCTGAGACAAAAGGATCGCAACTTAGAGGACAGCCTCAGCAAGTAGTGAGACTCATCAACCCAGAGAGATCTGGTTTCAAAATAAAAATAAAAAATAGGGCTGGGGTGTAAATTGGAGGTAGAATGCCCCTGGGTTCAATGCCTGGTACCAATAAATAAATAAATAAATAAATAAATAAATAAATAAATAAATAAAATATAAAAAAGCAGTCATAGCCAGGCATAGCAGTGCACACCTGTAATCCCGGTACTTGGGAGGCTGAAACAGGAGGATCACAGGTTCAAGGCCAGCCCTAGCAACTTAGCAAGTTCCTCAATAATTTAGTAAGATTCTTTTAGTTACAAACAAACAAACAAACAAAAAAAAGGTTGGAGATTTGTGTAGAGTTAAAATTCCCCTGGGTTCAATTCACAGTACCAAAAAAAAAAAAAAAGCCATAATAAAAATTCAACAAAAAGGTACATTCTTGAAACAAATGAAAAACTGCAAAGCCTCAACAAAGAAATAGAAGATATAGAGAATAACTAAATGGAAATTTTATCATTGAAAAATATAATAACCTTTTAAAGCCGGGCGTGGTGGCGCACGATCCCAGCATTTGGGAAGTTGAGACCAGAGGATCCGGGTTCGCGGCCAGCCTCAGCTACCTAGTGAGGCACTCCACAACTTAGTGAGATGCTGTTTCAAAATAAAGAATAAAAAATAGGGCTGGGAGGAGCATTCCGCGACTACACCATGGCTCCTACCAAGCAGACTGCACGCAAGTCGACCGGCGGCAAAGCGCCCTGCAAGCAGCTGGCTACCAAAGCTGCCTGCAAGAGCGCGCCGGCCACCGGGGGTGTCAAGAAGCCACATTGCTATCGCCCGGGCAACGTGGCGCTGCGCGAGATCCGCGGTTACCAGAAGTCCACAGAGTTGCTGATCCGCAAGCTGCCTTTCCAGCGTCTTGTCCGAGAGATTGCTCAGGACTTCAAGACCGACCTGCGCTTCCAGAGCTCAGCGGTGATGGCGCTGCAGGAGGCGTGTGAGGCTTACCTGGTGGGGCTGTTTGAGGACACCAACCTGTGCGCCATTCATGCCAAGCGTGTCACCATCATGCCCAACGACATCCAGCTGGCGCACCGCATCCACGGGGAGAGGGCCTAAACTCCATTAAACGTCAAAACCAGAGAAACAATAATTTCCAGGAAGCAAACAGCTAAGCAAAAAAGAATAAACACTACGGCAAACAGAAGTCAAAACTCAAAATGTTAGGAATTTAAAATCATCTCTCAATAATCACACTGAATATAAATGGTCTCAACTCTCCAATAAAAAGGCACAGGGTGGCAAAATGGATCAAAACCCAGAATCCATCTATAAGCTGCCTGCAAGAAACACACCTTACAAGCAAAGATTCCCACAAACTAAAGGTGAAGGGCTGGAGTAAGGTAATCCATGCCAATGGAACTCGGAGACAAGCAGGAGTAGCAACTATGATATCAGATAAACTAGACTTCAAAATCAAGCTTACAGAAGAAACAAAGCAGGTCATTTTTTACTAGTAAAAGGAACAATCCAGCAAGAGGAAATAACAATTATCAACATCTATGCCCCAAACATAGGTGCAGCCACTTTCATAAAACAAACTCTCTATGATATAAAGACACACATAGATCCCAATACACTAATACTAGGAGACTTCAATACTCCTCTTACATCTCTAGACCATTCCTCTAAACAAAAGGTCCGTAGAGATGCCTCAGACCTAAAGGATACCATAAGCCAAATGGACCTATTAGACACATATAGACTCTTCCACCCAACTACAACTGAATTCACATTTTTCTCAGCGGCTCATGGAACCTTCTCCAAAATAGACCACATCCTCGGCCACAAAGCGAGCACCGGCAAATTCAAAAAATGCAACATAATTCCCTGCATCTTCTC
>PVLC010044536.1:0-12135 GCA_004027655.1 Graphiurus murinus | reverse complement strand
GCTTGAGATGCAAAGGCTGGGGCTGGGCAGGAGGCAGAGGGAGGTGAGGCGTGCCAGGACCTCCCCAGCGAGGGGAATGCCCCTGGTTCAATCCCCAGAACCACAAAATAAAGAGAAACAATGTTCTTTGCCCTAGAAAACCATCGAGTCGGAGACTGTGCGCACCAGCGAGGCGATAAAGAAGAAGCTGGGGGAGCTGACGGGGACCATGAAGGAGGTAACCGGGGGCAGAGCCAGGAGCTGCCGGGTGGGTCCTGGGCCTCTGGTCGGGGGCAGAGCCAGGAGCTGCCGGGTGGGTCCTGGGCCTCTGGTCGGGGGCAGAGCCAGGAGCTGCCGGGTGGGTCCTGGGCCTCTGGTCGGGGGCAGAGCCAGGAGCTGCGGGTCGGTCCTGGGGCCTGTGGTCAGGGGTCTCATGGTGAGCGGAGCCGGCTCCCAGCAGGGGCACGGTGCCTGGCTGGAGGAGCACCGGCGTCCTGGCAGACAGTAGGAGGTGAAGTGAGGATTTGTTCTTCCCTTTGGAAAATAGAAGCTTGCCTCTTGAGAGGGTGAGGAGGCACAGCCCAGGCCGCTGCCCCCTCGCCCGCCTCACTTCCCAGCTCCGGGAGGACTCCTGCCCCCTCTGAGCTTGGCCTGGAGCCCAGGGTCCAGCCCGGCCAGGATGGAATGCGGTGTTCTCCAGGGCGCTGAGTGAGCGCCGCCCCTCTGTCTGTCTCAGTAGAGTCTCGACGAGGTCAGCAAGAGTGACCTGGGCCGCAAGATCAAGGAGGGGGTGGAAGAGGCTGCCAAGACGGCCAAGCAGTCGGCGGAGTCGGTGTCCAAGGGCGGGGAGAAGCTGGGCAGGACGGCGGCCTTCAAAGCCCTCTCCCAGGTGAGCTGAGCCGGTCCAGGCGCGGGGCTGCGGGGGCTGCGACCGGCCGCCCATGGCCTGCCTGCCCGCCCCGCCCATGGCCTGCCTGCCCTCCCTGTCCTCTCTGCAGGGGGTGGAGTCCGTGAAGAAGGAGATTGACGAGAGCGTATTGGGCCAAACGGGCCCCTACCGCAGGCCCGAGCGGCTCAGGAAGAGAACGGAGTTTGCAGGAGAGAAGTTCAAAGAAGAGAAGGTCTTTGAGCCCAACGAGTAGGTCCCGGCGCCCACCCTGGTGTCTTCCGGGCCGCACGGGAGGCTCCTGCCTGCCAGCCTCTTTCTGCTTGGGGCTCCGGGCTCCCTGGGGGCATCCAGAAGGAGTGAGAGGGGAGGGACCGAGGGGCAGAGAGAAGGTGGGAGGCCAGGCCAGGAGGCCAGGCCAGGGCCGTCGCAACCCTGGGCTTTCATTGTCCTCTGCTGCCCCTCGCGGCTGGGGGCTCTGGCTCACTGCGCTGGCCTCTTCCAGGGAGGCCCTGGGAGTCGTGCTGCACAAGGACTCAAAGTGGTACCAGCAGTGGAAGGACTTCAGAGACAACAACGTGGTGTTCAACCGTGAGTGCCGCCGTCCTGGGTGCCCGGAGATCCCTCTCTCTCTTTCTCTCTCTCTCTTTTTGGTGGTTCTGGGGATGGAACCCAGGTGCATTCTACCTGTGAGCTATACTCCCAGCCCTATTTTAGTTTTTTATTTTGAAACAGAGTCCTACTAAGTTGTAGAGGGCCTCTAACTTGCTGAGGCTGGCTGTGAACCTGCCATCCTCCTGGCTCAGCCTCCCAAGTACTGGGATTAAAGGCAGGGCCACCACGCCCAGCTGCACATCCCTTTTTATAGAAGAGGAGAAGGGTCAGAGGGGCTGCCTGGCGGGTTGGCTGTGGATTCTGCCCCAGGATGCGATTGCTCCCTGGTAGAGCCGCAGGACACAGGAGCCTGGCCCGACCCGGGGCTGGAGCTTCCTTCCTGCTGGGCTTGGGATTTCCCGGGTGCCGAGCAGGAGTGCCGCCACCGGGCCACATGCCCCCGCACCTTGCCCGCGCCTCTGGCACCCGCTGCGCCAGGCGGGGTCTCTGCAAGGGCCTCTCCTGCAGGGTTCTTCGAGATGAAGATGAAGTACGATGAGAGTGACAACGTGCTCATCCGCGCGTCCCGGGCCCTGACGGACAAGGTCACCGACGTGCTGGGTGAGGTCCCCTGCGGGTGTCGGGCGTCCCCAGCTGGCAGCGGGAGGGTCTCCGCCTGACGCAGCTGCCTCGCTCCCAGGGGGCCTGTTCTCCAAGACGGAGATGTCCGAGGTGCTCACGGAGGTCCTTCGGGTGGACCCCGCCTTCGACAAGGACCGCTTCCTGCAGCAGTGCGAGCACGACATCATCCCCAACATCCTGGAGGTGCGAGCCGGCCCCAGCCTCCTCAGCCGCTGTGGCCTCCCGTCTAGCGCCCGCTGGGCCCAGGTGGCCCCGGCTGTGTCTGCGAGGTCGGCCGGGGAGAGGCGGTGGTCACCACACCGACAGCTTGGACCACGGCCAAGGGGAGCCCATGTCAGACAATCTGAAACCCTCGCTCGAACCCTGGCGCCCTTCCGTTTGTGAGCGAGGGGGGGTTCTTGCCGAGCCGGGCTGCGGCCCACCCCCCAGCAGGTGCCTCTCACGACCCTGCTCAGCCTTCTTCAGCCCCCAGACCAGGCCTCCCGGCAGAGCCCCAGAGCGCCCATCCGCCTCATATGCCCCCGCCGCCTCCGGACCCTGTGTGGTCCCCTCTGGCTCCACCTGAGCGGCTCGGAGGAGGCGAGTCCCTGGGGGGCTGGACTCTGCACCCGCCCGGCCAGGGCTCCCCGCAAGCACCTGCCTCTCTCCTGCCCTGTCCCGTCACACCCTCTGCCCGGGAGGCAGGGCGTGGTTCCCCGGAGCTGGAGCACAGCCACCTGCTCCCTCCCTGCCCTGGGGGATGCAGGGACACACCGGGGCGGGGCGTCACTGCTGCCTTAGGCAACTCCCCGGCTCCCGTGATCTCAGCCTGCTCCCCGCCCTTCCAGGCCATGATCTCGGGAGAGCTGGACATCCTCAAGGACTGGTGCTACGAAGCCGTGAGTACTGCTGCGTCCTCAAGTCACAGGCGCGGGTGCGCTCAGCAGTAGAGCGCTGGCTGCCTAGTGTGCAGGAAACTGCTCACAGCCCCGCGGCCGGGTGAGCAGAGCCCGGCAGAGCCCGGCAGCCTCCCCGCCACCCTTCCCCGGGCATGTGCATGTGCTCCGAGGCCAGGCCCCACGTCCTCCGTTAGAAGTGACCCTTCCTGAGCTGGGCGTGGTAGCACACGCCTGTAATCTCAGCACTTGGGAGGCCAAGACTAGAGGATGGCAGGTTCGAGGACAGCCTCAGCAAGTAGTGAGACTCTCATCAACCTAGTGAGACCCTGTTTTCAAATAAGAAATAAAATTGGACTCAGGGTAGACCTGGAGGTAGAATGCCTCTAGGTTCAATCCCAGTAGACACACACACACAAAAGTGACCCTTCCCAGTACTTGGGAGGCTGAGATAGCTGAGATCACAGGTTCGAGGCCAGCCTTAGCAACTTAGCAAGATCCTGTTTCAAAATATATAAAAAGGGCGGGGAGTACAGCTAAGAGGTAGGACCCCCCAGATCCAGCCCCTTGTGCCAAAGAAAGCAGTGGCCCCTCCTGCCAGGTGTGCAGCGGACGCCCATTTCACAAGCCACATTTTCCTGGGCCTCCCCCTTGTCCCCTTGTCTTAAAGTAGTTTTGGTGTTTTGTAGTACTGGGAATTGAACCCAGGGTTGCTCTACCTCTAAGCCAGACCCCTAGCCCTGTTTTATTCTTTTTATTTTTGCAGTACTGGGGATTGAACTCAAGGGCATTCTACCTCCAAGCTCCACCCCCAGCCCTATTTTTTATTCTTTATTTTGAAACAGGGTCTCACTAAGTTGTGGAGGGCCTCCCTAAGTAGCTGAGGCTGGCCGCGAACCCAGATCCTCCGGTCTCAACCTCCCAAGTACTGGGATGAAACGAGATCTCGCTGAGTCGTGGAGGGCGGGCCTCGAGTTGCTCGGGCTCCTGGGTGCTGGGATTGCGCCACCACACCCGACCTGAACAGTTCTGCTGGAGGAGGGTCGCAGGTGGTCCCAGCCCTGCAGGGACATGAGGCTCCCAAGGTGGCCTGTCACAGGGTGGCGGAGGTCACGTGCGGCGCCTCACCAGCCTGGCCTGCAGTCCCCAGAGCTAGTCACGCCACCGCGAGAGCGCGCCGCACGGGCACTCTGGGAAAGTGAGCCGGCGTGCCCGGCAGCCCATTAGCTGCTTCTGAGATCCCCAAGCACCGACCAGGACAGGGCAGCGGCTGCCCGCCCGCCCGGGAGCAGCGTGTCCTGACGGGCCCCGCGGCTTCCCGGAGCCGGGCTCAGGGTCGAGGGAGCACCGCCGCCTGCCTGCGCTCCTGGCAGCCGCCTCGGCCTGGGCCGCCTTCTGCTTTGTTTTCTCTTTCCCTGGCTTTTTATTGGAGCCGGCCAGAATCTTTTTTTGGCTCCTTCTGTTCTGCACCCCGCTCACAAACAACTTGGGAGGAGTGAGAAGGTTCTGTCAGGGTTCTTTTTAAACCCGCCCCTCCCTGCGCTGTGACTAATCCAGCAGGCACTGAGTCGTGTGGGCGCCGGTGCCGGTGCCGGTTTCTCACTTGACCATTCAGCTGTGCTCATTATCTCGGCCGGAGAACTGCTGCTGCTCCTGGAGACGCAGCCCGGTCCTAGGTGCTCCCACGGAGGTGGTGTGAGATGGCGTCTCTAAGAACCCAGCAAGCAGGGCTGCTGCTATTTTCTCTTCTTCAGCCGATCGGTTATTTTCATAAAAAGCAGATGCTTTCGGCGAGGCTTCCGTCCTAGGCGCCTGCCAAGTCCAGGGAGGCGGCGAGTGTGAAGTGGGGTGTGAAGGAGTGAACGGGCGCCATCGTGCCTGGGGCGGCATCCTGCCCAGGCTCGGGCCCTGGGGGTGTCGCTCAGGGCTGGTCCCCAAGACGGGCAGCGCACAGGTTAGGGACAGATCCTAGGAAAGGCACTTGACCCAGGTTAGGACTGGAGTGAGGTGAACGTGAGAACGTTCTGGATGAGCAGAGGCCCGCCCACTCCCCTGGAAGGTGTCTTAGATGGCGTTCCAGCAGAATCACCCACTTGGCTGACTAATGCCTCAGCTCAGCTGCAGGGGTGGGGCGGACCTGGCCCCAGTGGAGCCGAGCGCGTGACCTGCCCTCGTGCTGCCGCCTCTCCTTGCAGACCTACAGCCAGCTGGCCCACCCGATTCAGCAGGCCAAGGCCCTGGGCCTCCAGTTCCACTCCCGCATCCTGGACATCGACAACGTGGACGTGAGTGCCGCCGCTCGCGGAGGGTGGGCCGCCCCACGGGAACGGGGCCCAGGACAGTGCTGGTTCCTCCTGCGGTCCTCCTGCCTCGTCTTCCCAAGTCCTGGGCGTAATCACAGCATGCACGACATGGCTGGCATGAAGCCTTTGTAAAACCTTATGGTAAGATAGGCTTTGCCAGGCATGCAATCCCAGTACCTGGGAGGCGGCGACAGGAGGCCTATCTCAGCAATGGAGTGAGACCTTCAGCAATTTAGCCAGACTCTATCTCAAAATACAATAGAGCCAGGATTGTAGCTTGGAGATAGAATGCCCCTGAGTTCAATCCCAGTACCAAAAAAGAAAAATAAAAGAGATAGGCTTTATGTCGGAATTTGCCCAACGTTAGCCACGGTGGGCTGTCGGAGCTCGGGGTTACCAGGAGGGAGCCCTGTGTCCTCGGCCGTGGGGGGCTCCGGTAGATGCACAGGCAGCAAGTCCCAGGAGACTTGCTGGCTTGGTGAGAAGAGCCCGGCTTTGCTGTGCCGGGGTGCCCCGACCCCTGTCCTCCCTGTGGGGAGTGGTCCGCCAGCCACCCCAGTTTCTTCCCTCCGCCCCAGCCTTGAAGAACATTCAGGATGAGGGCCTGGGCTTGTCTGCAGGAAGGTGCAGGAGAGGAGCCCCCTTGGGCAGCAGGCATGGCGGCTGCTCCCCCCACGCACCCTCTTGCCCCCTGCAGCTGGCCATGGGGAAGATGATGGAGCAGGGCCCCGTGCTGATCATCACCTTCCAGGCCCAGCTGGTGATGGTGATTCGGAACTCCAAGGGCGAGGTGGTGGAGGGTGACCCGGTGAGTGGGGACGGGGCACGCCTCCCACGCTGCGACCCACCTGCGAGGGCGGTGGGGCGGGTCGGGGGTGGCGCGCGGTCCAGCCATCCCACTCTGCCCGCAGGACAAGGTGCTGCGCATGCTGTACGTGTGGGCGCTCTGCCGGGACCAGGACGAGCTCAACCCCTACGCGGCCTGGCGCCTGCTGGACATCTCGGCTTCCAGCACCGAGCAGATCCTCTGAGCAGCGCGGCGGGCCGGGAGCACCTCGGCTGGGTCTTCTGGATCTTGGCGTAGGATGCCCGCCCGGCGGCGCCACCGGCGACTCGAGACCTCCGGGGCGAGACTGGGCTCCGTCCCGAGCTGGGCAGCCGCAAAACCTGCTGGCCAAGGAAGGGGCCACAGGCTGCTGGGCGCCCGGCGGGGGAGGGGGTGCCCCCAGTGCCAGGACCCCGCCCAGGACGGCCCTGGAGGTGGGGCCACCGCTCGGAGGAGCCTGCTCGCGGCTCAGCCAGGCCGTTTTAGGTCCGTTTTTTATGTTATCAGTGCTCTTACTTCCTGTACATAAAGCCTGAGATTTGGAAATAAAACACCAAAGTGCAGATGAGCGGTGTGGTTGGTGGGCGTGGGGGATGGGCGCGGCCGGCGGCCAAGGTCAGGGAAGGCGCTGCAGCCCCGGGGGAGCCTCGGCCTGGCTGGACGCTGCGGCTGGCTGGGGGCTCGAGGGCGGGGAGACCATCAAGAGGAAGACCCGGAGGCAGGGCGTCGCCGTGGAGTGGGAGCCCCGGGGCTGGGGCGCTTGCCCACGTGAGCCGCGTTTGGGGCGCTGGGACCCCCAGGCGCAGCCTGGGCCCGGTAGGTGGGGAGGGGAGCGCAGCCGCCACGCTCGCGGGTCCGCGCTCGCAGGCGCTCGGGCGGGGCGCGGTCCCCGACGCCGGCGGGGTGGGGTCGCGAGCGCGCTCGGCTCCCGCGCAGCCTCCGCCCCCCGCGGCGGCCCCGCCCCCGTCTCCATGGGAACAGCCGCGGCGGCCCGGCTGGCGCGCGGCTCGCCCGCCTCGGTCTCCGCCGCTCCAGGGGCGGGTGGGGTGGGCTAAGCCGCCGCCGCGGGGAGAGGCCGAGAGCGCAGCCGAAGCGGGGCCCGGAGAGAGAGCGCGGCCGCCGGGCGGCCCGTCCCCGTCCAGGTCGAGGCCAGGGTGAGGGGCGCCGCGGAGCGGGGGCGGCGGGGGAGGGCGTCCCGGGCCGCCGAGAACAAAGGGAGCGGGGCGGGGGCCGCGGGCGGGGGCGCCTCCCGCGTGCCGCCAGCCGCGCGTTCCACCTGTTGTGCGCGGCCGCCGCTCCGGCCCCATCAGCGCCCCCACCGCGCCGGCGGCAGCTGGTCCGCGCGCGGCGCCGGGCCTGGGCGTGTCCCGGGGGCGGCGCGGCCTCACCCCGGCCCCGCGGCCCCCTCCTCCGCAGGGCGCGCGGCGATGTGAGCCATGAGCGCGGCGTGGACGCTGTCGCCCGAGCCGCTGCCGCCGTCGACGGGGCCGCCGGCGGGCGCGGGGCTGGACGCGGAGCAGCGCACGGTGTTCGCCTTCGTGCTCTGCCTGCTCGTGGTGCTCGTGCTGCTGATGGTGCGCTGCGTGCGCATCCTGCTCGACCCCTACAGCCGCATGCCCGCCTCCTCCTGGACCGACCACAAGGAGGCGCTGGAGCGCGGGCAGTTCGACTACGCGCTGGTGTGACGGGCCGGCCCGCCGCGGGGTCTCTGCTCAGCATCCCGCCCCGCGCCCCACCCCTCCCCGGCCCTCCCCGCACGCGCCCTCCCGGCCAGCCGGCCCCCAGCTCCCCAGCTCGGCGCCCCGGGTGGAGGTAGACACCGCCCCGCCCCGTCCCGCTCCTGTCCTGCCCTGGGTGGGTGTCGCGGCCTTTCCTGGGAGTGTGTGCGCGGGGGGTCCCCGTCCCTCCCTGTCTTCTGCGCATCCTCAACTTCACCGTGACTGAGCATCGAGTCCCTGCTTCACCTCCAGCCCTGCGGTTAGGCTCTCTCGGGCCCAGGGCCGTGGACACTGCGTACCAATAATGTCGTGTACAGCCTGCCCCGGAGACGGACCCGGAAGACCCGCCATGGCCTCTGTGTCCAGGATGCACGGAGCCCTCAGTGGAGAAAGCCGGGCAGGCTCGGCCAGGCCCCAGAACAGGTCAGCAGCCGTCCTGTCCCGCCCGGTCCCTCTGCCCGCCCTCCCCGTGGCCCCGCCATCCCCCATGGCCCCTCATGCCTTTCCCGTGCCCTGCCTCTGAGCGAGAATGGTAATGACAATAAAAGCTATTATTGAGCGCTTACTGCATGCCAAGCAGCGTGCCGCGTTAGCACCTCCTGTCATTAGCCTGTTGGTTGCAGGGTGGAGAGGGCGAGCCGGCCTTCGTTCGCATGGCCCTGCTGCCATTTAGGGACCCGGGTGCGGGCAGCCCGAGGGACTTGCCCTTAGCCACTGGCTGGCGTTCAGTGGGGCTGGAAGCGGGAGCCAGGGCTCACTTTTGCATGCACACCTTTATTTTGTGGCACAGATAATCGAACCAAGGGGTGGTCTATCTCCAGGTTACACCCCCAGGGCCTTACTTGCTTTTTGTTTTGAAACGATCTCCTTAGGTTGCTGAGTTTCCCTAAGTTTCTGAGGCTGGTCTCAAACCTGTTCCTCAAATACTGGAGTTACGTGCACGCCTTTAACCTAGCTTGTGGGGGAGCTGAGAGCCCACCAGGCACGTAAACTTCCCTTGATCCAGGGAGACTGGGGGCTGGGAGGAGCGGCGATGGGGCACCCCTGCAGCCGCAGACCTTGTCCTCCTGCCCCCGCCATGCAGCCTGCCTGGGAGCCCGCAGCCCTGGCTCCACGCCGTGGCCGCCGTCCTCGGCGGGCCCAGGGGATGTGTTGTGTACCCCGGGGAGGCGTGTGCAGCGCGTGGGGAGAAACGAGCGTTTCTATAAAAGGAAAGCCGTGCGAAGGCGCTTGCTCGAGAACAGAAAAACTACCCACTCCCAGGCGGCTGGTTAGGCTTGGCGAGCGAGGCACCGGGAGGACGCCTGGCTCCCCCACACCTGCCCGGCTCAGCGTCCACAGGCAGGAAAGCCCAGCAGTACCCGGTGGAACGTAGGATGGAACCCAGGGGCATTCTACCAGCTACACCCCCAACCCTATTCTTTATTTGGAAATGGCCTAAGTTTCGGAGGGCCGAAATTGCTGAGGCCAGCTGCAATAGTTGTGATCCTCCTGTCTCGGCCTCTGAGTACTGGGATTATAGGCTTGAAGGCAGGTCTTGAGGACCGGCTCACCCTCCTCCACCCAGCCGTGCTCCCCCTTCCTGCTCCTCAAGTCTCCTCCAGCTCCGCCTCCCGTGCCCCTCACTTCTAGAGGTTCCTGGGGTCCCAAGGCCACCTCGGGGGACCCCCCTCCCCTCTCCCGTCTGGCTGCCCCTTTTCTTTGCTGGTTTCTCCACCTGTCACCAAAGGCATCCTCATGGCCAAACTGCAGTCGCTCCCGGCTGGCGCCTTTGGTGGGGACTGCACCCTCCCTCTCCCATCCCCCCAGCTCCCACCCCTCAGGCCTCCTGTCCCATCCTTGAGTGGTGGGGAAAAGAGCACAGCAGGCAGATGGGAACTTTATTTACAGTCACAAGACGCCCCAGGGCGTGGGGGTACTGGGCAGGTCAGTTGAACAGGGCTGGGGAAGGCTGGACCCCGAGGAGCAGAAAGGGGGGTACAGAGATGAAAACAACAGAAACTTTGGCGGAGGAGGGCACTCGGGGGGGTTACAACGGGTGGGGGGGGGCAGCTGTACCCCCTGGCAGAGAACAAGGCACAGGTAGGCTTGGCAGGCCCTGTCCATCCCACCCTCCAGGAGTTCTGGGCTGGGCCTATGAAGAGCCTCGAGGCGGCCCATACAGCTGGCTCCATTTCTGAGCCCCCTAAAGATGACCCACAGCCGATGACCCATAGCCATGTCAGGGTCCTGCAGTAATCGAGACGACCTGGGCCAACTGGGCGTCCAGGAAGTCAGGTGCCTGCTCCCCCGCGGGGCGCCCCTCACCTCGCAGGGGGCCCCACACGGCCCAGGAGCTCCAGGGGCACCAGGAGTGGGTTCAGGGGGCAGACGCCAGCTGCTTGCCAGGCTGATCTCAGCTCACCGGGCCCGGCCTGCTCAGGGGCTGGGGGGGTGGCCTGGCTGAGCTCCTCTGGCCCCCTGGAACCAGGTCCGCCATCCTCCACCCCGGGCCTGGGGCTTCCACCGGAGGGGCCGGGCTGTGGGGCTGTCAGACGGGCATACGTCTCCACCATATGCTCGACCAGGGCCGTGCAGGGCAAGCGGGGCAGCTCCTCCGGGAGCGACATGAGCAGGTCAAGGACCACAGCCGACTCTGGTTATGGAGGGAAACAGGAGTGAGGGAGGGCAGGGCCTGCAGCTGGGACCCCTACCCCATGGCCCCAGGCCTCCCCTCTCCTCTCACCAGCTGCTGAAAGCTCAGGGCCATGGCTGCTCCGGGAGGAGCAGGACAGATACTTGTAGATCTTCTCAAAGTCCACAGTGAGGTCTGTCTCCGCAGACGGGCCAGCCAGGGACTCGGCAGGGGCCTCAGGGGTGGAGCCAGGGGCTTCGGGGGTGGAGCCAGGCACCCCGGGGGCGGGGCTTAGGAGCAGCGGCTTCCCACGAGCCTTGGTGGACTTGGGGGGCTTGGAGTGCAGGAGGCTGGCAGGCTCCGTGGCTGCGATGGTGAGCACCTGCGGCAGAGCCATCCAGAGGGAAGAGGGGAGGTCCTCCATTCTCCAGGGCCACGCAGTGCCCCTTCCTCCCTAGCTTGCCACCCGCCACCCGGAGGAACTCGGCAGACAGGGAGGTGGCCTCAGATATGGGAACACCGAGGGTCGGGGTGTCTAGCGCCTGGGTGGGGTCACAGAGCTGGCAAGAGGACCTGGGCTCATCTTTGCTACATCTCCAGTCCCATCCTGTCTGGACTCTTATGCACAACCCTGACCCGTATGGCCCCAACTCATAGGGCCACCCTAGACCTGCTGGGGTGGGGGGCTGTACCTGGGAGAAAGCCGCGGCCAGGGCTTCCTCCAGAGGGCCTGTTATCTTCTCAACGAGGTCCAGCCATACCTGGGTGAAACCAGAAGGTCAGCGCAGGGCCAGCCCCGCCCCTCCTGGGGGTGCCCGACCAGCCTCTCTAGCGTCTCCCCTCCCACAGGGGCCAGCCCCGGACACCCTGCCTGCCCACGCTCACCTCAATGGGGGCCGGGGTCTGTGCTTCTCGGCGCCTGGGACCCTGTGGGCCACCTGGATGCACCCTCTGAATGGCCTCCCGGACCACTCGGCCTTTGAGCTGCTGGAGGAAGTCCCTGATCTGAGGAGCAGAGAGTTAGGCCAATGGACTCCGTAAGAGAGCAGGAATGCGGGACAGGAGCCACCCATGCCTGCTCCAGGGGCACGCACGGCTCCCTCGCCTGCTCCAGGGGCACGCACGGCTCCCTAGCCTATTCCAGGGGCACGCGCGGCTCCCTCGCCTGCTCCAGGGGCATGCACGGCTCCCTAGCCTGCGAGTGGCCTGGTGCCATGGACCCCTGAGACTGTCCGGCCAAGGCCCCAGCGTGTAACCTAGTGAAGACGTAAGGCCCAGGCTCGTTCTGACTTCTCCCTGCAGCCAGGGCCTGCCCCTCTGCGGAGAACTAACCTGTTCATTTGCACTCCGCCCCATTCGTGATTTCTCAATTCTTTCTCATACCCACTCTGTCCCACAGCACAGTTGGCCAAGTCCCCGGCCTCAAACTTGGAGTTCGCTCCGCCCCTCAGCCTCACGCCTGGCTCAGGAGCTCGCCCCGCCCACGCCCCGCCCCTCAGGCGCAGCCACTCACTTCCGGCCCCCAGGCGCTCCCATCGCGCCCCGCCCTCCAAGCCCACCCACCTAAGCCACGCCCCCGGACCGCCCACTCACCCCGCCCACCAATTCCACCCACTCACGTCCCTTCCCTCAGCCCTCGGACTCGCCCCGCCCACCAGGCTTACCCACTCCCACTCCGCTCGCTCACACAAAGGTGGT
>PVLC010044534.1:0-12135 GCA_004027655.1 Graphiurus murinus | reverse complement strand
TTCTTTGTGAGATATTCAGTGAAAATTTAAAATATGAACTGACATGATACATGAGATTTGTTTCTAAATAATTAAGGAACACACATGGATAGGGATATTAATAAAAACAAATATAAGAAATTTTTTTAAAAAAATGTTTGAATGAATGCATGAATGTTTGAATAAAAATAATGATCTTCTGTTTTTAAGGAGCATAATGCCTAAAACAAAAAGAAAATGAAGTTTAAAAATAAATAGAATGGAAAATAAAAGGTAAATGGCAGTATAAAATTTCATGGATGATATCATCAAGATCAAAATAATATTTAAAGAGAAAGTCACATGAGATAGACATGGATAATTTATATAAATAGATGATATCATCAAGAAGATATAGTAGCAAACCTTAAGCATCGAACAAGATTGCATTAAACTACATAAAGCAAAAATTAAGAGAAATGCAAGATTGTTATGCAGTAAAAGAAAATATAAATCAATCTGGCCTATAGATGAAAATATTCTAAAGGCAACAGTAGAGAAGAGATCCCAACATAATTAGATTTCAAAATAAGTCTATAAAATGAATTCTAGGAGCTTAAAAATTACTTGTGGCAGGGCATAGTGGTGCAGTACCCTCCCCCTTCGCCCTCCACACAGAATTACTTGTAATTTCATTCATAAGTCATCCTAAAATTAGGTCAAAGAAAAAAAAATCTTAATAAAGGCAGAAAAGTCCCATTTTAGACCTCGGGTATATGACAGTGAATAAAATATAGCTCCCCAAAAGAGCTCACCTTCTAAAGGAAGGAGATAGGAAATCCACCAATAATTGAATATTGTATTGGGTACCAGTAAGTTCTATGACGGATAATTAAAGGGAATGCAGAGTTATAAAGGACGAACCCCCCTCCCTTTTTTTTGGCTGGTACTGGGGATGGAACCCAGGGGCATTCTAGCTCCAAGCTATGTCCCTGCACTTTTTATTTTTTATGTGGAAACAGGGGCTCACTGAGTTGCTGAGAGCTTTGCTAATTTGCTGAGGGTAGCTTCAAACTTGCAACCCTCCTGTCTCAGCCTCCCAAGTACTGGGATTACAGGTATGAGTCACCACACCCAGCCAAGGGAAAGCTCATTTTAGATGGAAAGGCTGGGAAAGATCTTGTATAAAGATGGTGTTTGAACAGGGACCTGAGATCAGATAAGGGAGTGAGGAAGGGGCAAAGGTAAGCATCTCAGGTAGAAGGGAAGGTTGGTTGCTTTATTAATTGACTATATTGATGTAAGAGAAAGACATAAGTAAAGATGATATCAAGGTTTTGCCCGAAGTAACAGGAAAAAAAAGGAAATATTTAGTAAGGTACCAAGTATTGCAGTGGTCACATGTGAGATAAATACCTACATTCAAAAGAAAACATTGATTTGAGGGGAGTGAAATTGGAGGTAGAATGCCCCTAGGTTCAATCCCCAGTACTATCAAAAAAAAAAAAGGAATTTTTACACCAATCTTCATCAAGGATATTGGTCTATAATTTTCTTTCCTTGTATCATTATTTGGTTTTGGTATCAAAGTAATACTGGCTTCATATAATGAGTTTGGGATTATTTCATCTCTTTCTATTTCATGGAATAACTTAAAGAACATTGGGATTATTTCTTCTTTAAAGATCTTGAAGAATTTAGCCGGGAATCCATCTGGTCTTAGGCTTTTCTTCATTGTAAGGCTTTTTGTTGATGGTTCAATCTCTTTGCTTGTTATTGGTCTGTTTAGGTTTTCTATATCCTTTTGGTTCAATTTATCCTTTACCTTCAATTGAGGTAGGTTGTCATGTGTCTAGAAATTTGTCAGTTTCTTCACTGCTAGAGACTTTCTCAATAGGAACCTCAAAGCTCAGGAAATAAAACCAAGAATCAATAAATGAGATGACATCAAACTAAAATGCTTCTGTACAACAAACAAAGCAATGGAGAGTCTGAAGAGAGAGCCTACAGAATGGGAAAAAAGCTTCACCAGAGACTCCTCTGATAGAGAATAATGTCTAGAATAGATATAGAACTCAAAAAGCTAAACACTATAAAAACAAATAACCCAATAAAAAAATGGGCAATTGAACTGAATTTACACTCCTCAAAAGAAGAAATACAAGTGGCCGATAAATATATGAAATATTGTTAGCTATTAGGGAAATGCAAATCAAAACTACATTTATATTATAACTACAGTTAGAATGGCAACCATCAGGAATACAGATAATAATAAATGATGACAAGGATGTGGGGAAATAGGAACACCTATGCATTTTTGGTGCGATTATAAATTATTACAACCACTATAGAGATCAGTATGGAAGTTCCTCAAAAGACATATGAAATGGAACCACCATATGACCCAGCTATTCTACTCTTGGTACTCTTTGGAAAAGAATTAAAGTTAGAATAATATAGCAACTCATTTATATAGTAACACAATTCACAATCTCCAAACTATGGAACCAATCCAGGTGTTCATCAACAGATGAATGGACAAAGAAAATGTGGTATATACACACAATGGAATTTTACTCATCAGTAAAGGAGAATAAAACTGTGTCATTTGCAGGAAAATGGATGGAACTAGAGATCAGCCCATTTGGGTCTCACTAAGTTGCAGAGTGCCTCACTAGGTAGCTGAGGCTGGCCTTGAACCGGATCCTCCGGTCTCAGCCTCCCGAATGCTGGGATTACAAGCGTGCGCCACCACGCCTGGCAGATCAGCCCATTTTAGAAAGTCAAGCATTATATGTTTTCTCTCCTATGTAGACGCTAGAGAGAAAACAGGAAACATAAGAGACTTTGGAAAAATCTGGAGAGAGACCAGTAGAATAGTGGAAGGGGATTGGGGGAAGGAGGTTTGAGCGGGGGAAAGGAGGACTGAGAAAAGGAATAGTTCAAATAATGCTTTGGTGATATATAAAGGTAATACCACCAGGTTCACTTGCATGTATGGGTGGTAGCAGGGTAGGATGTAGAGGGAGGTACACCAAGAGCTATGTGGATGTATGTTTGCATCACGTTGAAGCTCACTATGATTTATAATTGCAATGCACCAGCAAAAGTATTTAAAAACAGAAAGAAAAGATTGACAAGGATATAATCCAAAAATTCAAAGAAAAAACTAAAATGGTGTGTACATAAATATATTATAGATATCATATATATTATATGTATATATGAATAAAAAAATGCCCCCCATGAGTCAGGAAAATAAAAATAAAAGTTATAATAATGATGATAATAATAAACTGAGCAAAATATTTCTGTAATATGAATAATATTTTTGAAATATTTTAATGTGGTTTTCCTTTTTTAAGCATCCATCTAATTTGAGTGATGGGATAATTAGGACTGTTAACAGCAGGAATTCAAGAGAAAGAAAACAATCAACATTCAGTTTCTGACTCAAATGCCTTTGCCCAGAGAGAAAAAGATTTCCTAAATTCTTTGAGCTTTCACTTACATAATCACTAACTTAATCTTAGTTTCATAGCAAGTATAAAGTAGACAGAGCTCAATAAGCGAAACCCTGCCACACAGAAAGGAGTGAAAGTCCATCCCATCTTTTTCTCATGGAACTTGAAAGAAAATGAAAGCATGAAATCAGATACAAGTATCCTCACTTCCCTTGTCTTAAGTCAGAGGGTCATAAAAACATCTAGAAAAGGTGTCCAGAAAACTGAGGACCCTGGGGCCTCCAGGGCTGTTTTTCCTGGTCCTCGTGGCAGCCCTAGCTATACTTGCTCAAAGTGGCATCCAGTGCTATAAGAAAGCCATAAGGTAGCATTGGCAGAGGGAAATGGCTTCCGTTTTAGTCAGCTTTTCTCACCACTATGACCAAAATACCTGACAAGCACAACTTAGAGCAAGAAAAATTTATTTGGCTCACAGTTTCAGAGGTACAGTCTACAGATAGCCAACTCAAAAGTAGACATCATGGCTGCGCAGCGTGGCACAAGAAAACTGAGCTCAGTTCAATGGCAGCAGGAGGCAGAGAAGAAGCAACCAGGGACAGAAGACCCCAAGGCCACACCCCCAGTCACCTACCTTCGCCAGGCACATCCCCACCTGCCTAAGTTACCACCCAGTAAATCTATTCAAATTATTAACCCACGGATGAGATTAGCTCCCTGATTCATTTATTTTACCTCTGCATATGGGGGACATTCGAAACCCCAACAGCTTCCCACACTTGTGGGTGCCATGCAAGGGTTACGGATGTCCCCAGTCTCTGCAGATGGGTGACACAAGAACACCGAAGAGACTGGCAGTTCATGTCTGCGTTGAATCAAAGAGGCTGAAGTGGCAGGGACTTCTCACCGTCCTTCATGGACGAGGTGGGGTGTGCGTAGGTTATTCCAAAGTCTTTGTAGTTAGTGGAGTCCTCCTCCAGAATTCAGGCAATCACATACCGGCCTCTTTCAGGACTCGTGTTCTCATTTTGCTGTGGTTTTATAGATATTTAACGAGGCATTGTGCGGGTCTGCTTCAGAGAATAGTAGCCGTGTTATTGGCACATTGAAAGAGAGACTGGGATGGCTTTGGCATCCCCCCCTCACCACCAATCACTTCCAGCACCCGTCATTGGAGATGAAGAACTGGCCTTCTGAAATGCATATAAAGTGCTATGTAAACCCAAATTTGGGCTCCCTTCCAACCCTACTGCTGCCTCCAAATCCTTTACACAGAGAAATGTTGTAGTCATCAGTAGCTGACCAGATACCATTTTGAGCTCCAAGCCCTGAAAGAGGCACTTGAACGTTGAAATTCTATTTTCTGAGGCAGGGGGTCAGAGGCTTCCATCCTTCTATTGGTGATTTATTATTATTATTATTATTACTATTATTATTATTATTATTTACATACTTTTATGTGGCACACTATAATTATGTATCAATTATGTATCATACTGAGGTATAGAATGATAGGAACATGCATGTATACAACTCTTGGAGTACTTCCCTCCGGGCCCTCCCCCCTCCCTCCCTTTCCCCATATGTGTCTTTGAGAATAGAATTGGTAATTTAGTATACATACATGACCATATCTTTTCTGATCATATCTTTTTGGATCATATCTTTTCTGGAGCAGATTTCCTCCAGCTACTTAGAAATTCCATTTTCCTTTCTAATAAAAGGTAACAACGTCAGTAGAAATAAGGTAGTGGAAATAAGGTCAGTGGAAATACTTCACCTTCTAGGAGTAAGAGGAATTAATTGGATCAGTCATTTATCTCTGACTGTACTTCCTTGTGATTTCTCTATTATTGTGCAATAAGCATCTTAAAGAGAAATGTTGGGACACAGGACTGACCAAGTGATCCAAGAATTTAGACACAAGTTTTGACTAATGTAATCAATACCTTAGCAGCAACTTGATCATCTTCTGTTTCTTCTCTTTTTCTTTTTTGTGACGCTGGGGATTAGACCCAGGGACACTCTGTCTCTGAGCTATACCCCTTGCCTTATTTTATTTTTTATTTTGAAACAAGTTCTCACTAAGTTATGGAGTGCATTGCTAAATTGCTGATGCTGGCCTTGAACTTGAGATCCTCCTATCTCAGGCTTCCAAGTACTAGGAATACAGGTACAAGTCACCACACCCAGCCATCAGGCAAATCTTCACGTTAGAACTGGAAATGGATCTCTGTAGCTCCTCACTTCCTGTCTTACCCCTTCTCCCACATCTCATTAGTGTTACCTTTGTTTTGCTCATTAGGCAACTTCTCTTTGCAGGTCCCCTAGCTCCTCTGACATATGCATGCTTCTTTAGGCTTCTGTGACTTCATGCTGTGCAAGCAGCGCAACTTCAGGCAAACTTTACAAGGCTCCAAATGGGAGACAACTGCTTTCACCATGAGTACGGTGTTCTTTCTTGTTAAAATGCAGACTCCAGAGCTCCAGGCCAGCCCTCAACAACTCAGAAATTAAAGGCAGGTCCTGGGATTCCAGACTTTACAAGCTTTCCAGATGACTATGATGCATCTTAACACTGAAGAACCACTGACCTAGAAAGGCAGTAAAGGTCTTTTGGTCCCTCAGTTCTTCATTCTTTGGAGCCTTCCTTTCTCCCCCATCTCTTCCCTTATTCCTTCCTTGGAACTTAATGGAAAACACTGGGCTCACTCTCAGGTTTCTAGTTTTCCTTCCTCCCCCCTCCTCCTCCTCTTCCTCCTTCTCTTCCTCTCCCTCTTTCTCTCTCTCTCTCTCTCTCTCTCTCTCTCTCTCTCTCTCTCTCTCTCTCACACACACACACACACACACACACACACACACACACATTCTCTTTCTCTTTCTCTCCTCCTCTTTCCCTTGGCCTGGCATTTTAGACCATTATAGTGGTATGCTGAGCATTACAAGTATCTGATAATTCTTTACTTAAAAAAAAAAAAGAAAAGTAAAGAAAGAAAACTTGTGCAAGAGCTGCTAGATCGAACTCTCCCTAGAGCTTTGGACACAGACTACAGGATACAGAATGGTTGAGAGCCAAGAAACCTGAAAGCAAGCACAGCTGGGATCCATAAAGTCCCGTCCCCTCTTCAATTCAGGGAGAAACATTAAAACAGCTGACCTATTGCTCCAGCATTTATTTTCCATCATCTGGAATGTGTGATAAATGGATTTTTTTAAAGCTGACATTGTCCTGTCCCCTTTTGCCTTCAACCACAATTTTACTAACTCATTAGATTTCAAGAAAGCTTGTATCCTACAGACATTATATAAAAAGCCATCAGTATTCCACGTGATATCAATGTTCCGCACGGACAATATGAAGCAATCTCTTCAAAGTCTGTTGACTGAAGAAGTGGATGATACAGGCAAAGACCATAGTTGTCACTTTATGAAAAAAAAAGTTAAAAGAAAATTGTTTCGAGGTTTACTGTTTTTTATTGCAATCTGTACTGAGAAGTTGCATATTAATTAAATTATGGTAAATAAAGTATACTTAAGATGCATTTCCAGAGTCTATAATTAAAAGAAACTCCATAGTAATTTTTTGGCCAAGTAATGGATTCTATTTGATGTGCCACTATTTATTCTACTCTTATTTTGCAAATTAAGGTTGATCAAAAACCAATTTTCCTTAAAGTAGACACATTTCTCTCTCTAATGTTTTCTTTTAAAGGTTGGGAGAAACAAATGCTGCCTGCATGTTTACCTTACATAAGAAAAAAAAATGCCACTGAGTATCACAGCTTATTTAAAAAAAAAAAAAAACTCTGTGGAAAGTGGACTAAAAAAATGTTAGTTTGTTCTAGAATTGTCTCAACTCATTTGGCTTTGTGGCCCAGGAACTGGATACCTCTTTCACTTGCAAAGAGATTGATTTTATCATCTTCTGTTGGTTTTGGAAATACCAAATTCCATTTTTGTTTGTAAATGTTCACAAAGAGACCTATTTGATTTGCCGAATTTCAATAATTTATAGACAGATAGCTTTACTAGGGGTGGGGAGGGAGAATGTAACAGCAGCACCCACTGAGAATTATCTTCCAAATACCACCTCACAATCTGGACTTCACATCAAGATCTGGCAAACACACTGTACTGAAATTGTCAGTTCTCTGGAATAATCCTGGCCCACTGTCAGCCAGAGGTTTCACAGTTGAATTAATACACATTTCCCTCTCACACAGATTCTCATTTTATTCTTATTCTTCTCACTCACTTTTATAATGACATTATTAATTTCCCCCTCTACCTCCCTCAACTGTACAAAACCACAGTGGGAAATAGAGTTAAGGGACTGAGACTGATAGGGAGGGGAAAAAAATGTGTATGTGTGTATATGAGAAAAAAAGAGAGAGAGGAAAAAGTGCCAATTCCTGAATAGTTTCAATATGTCCATCTCCAAGCTGATAAAAATCACTTTCATATTAAATATGGGTTGGAAGTACTTTTACATAAAGGAAAAAGAAGACCCTTTCATGGTTTTGAAAGGTGAGCACAAGATCAAAGCAGCCAGGACCAAAGTTCCTTGACTGGAATTCTACCAACACAGATGGAAAATCCATTTAAAAAAAAATCAAATATATCCACAAATAAAAATAAGCCACTAGGTTTTAAGAGTCCTGGCCTGTGTTATGTTGGAACATCAGGAACCAATTAAATTGCTCTCCCCTTCTTGTTTATGCTAAATAATATGGTCTTTTCCCTCTGATTATACCAGCTTCATATCCCTGTGGCAGGGGTCTGTTCATTTACTCCCTCCTAAAACCCTTTCTCCAGAGCACAAAAGAATTGGAAAGAGATTGAAAGCCTGCATTGTATCCTGCTAAGGAAAAAGAGCTGAATATCCATCTTCTATCATGCAGTATTTTCTTTTGTCCCAAAAGACAGTTGGCCATCGGCTGGTGCATTTGTATATCAACCACAACATTCAACCATTGACAATGATTCTGTTTTCCATTTGCTTAAACTTTTCAACTCCCTCCTGAGCCGATCATGGAACAGATTCTTCAAACTCTGTTTTGAGTTTGTCCGTTTTAGGCTTGCACCCATGGTTCAGTTCTGAAAGACGAAAGAGCTAGGCTCAGTGCCGTATTGTGAAATAAGGACTATAACATGACATCAGTCCTTCCAGTCGCTGTCTGAGAGCACACCATTCCATGTGTCTGCCTCCTGGGACCACAGCCCCAGGGAAGGGTACTATGTCTCATGTCTGCACATCAACAAATCTACATATCCACCCCTGGGGTACATTCCTAGAGAAGATAGATATTACACATTGGAAAGTGCTACCAGTTACATTCATAAAACCACAAGTCACATGGCTCCTGACTTGTACAATACACATAGTCATCTTTGTTCACATGTCATAAAAAAAAAAAGAAAGAGAAGGAGTCTGAGCCAGTGCCCTTTTACATCTGTCCAAAGCGACTAAGACAATATTTGAGCCTTAGCATTTAGCTAAAAGCATAGACTTCTCCCAAGATGACAGACTGTCTGAAGCTTTAGTCACTTAGCATCTCAATCAAGGTGTTTAGAGTTTGGTCACTGTCTTGCAAATGTCCTGATAATTATACTAGGAAATAAATGAAATATAAACTCAAAGTTGAGAAATAGCTTTCACCTTATATCCACAATAACCCAAAAGCTTAGCTTTACCATCCCAGTGGCTCATTAAGAAAGACTTTCCGCTGAGCCATGGTGATGCACACCTGTGATCCCAGTACCTGAGAGGCTGAGACAGGAAGATCACAGGTTCGAGGAGAGCCTCAGCAATTTAGTGAGACTGTCAGCAACCTAGTGAGACCCTGTTTCAAATTAAAAAATAAAATAGGGCTAAGAATGTAGCTCAGAGGTAGAACAGCCGTAAATTCAATCCCCAGTACAACACACACACACACACACACACACACACACACACACACACATACAACTTTTCTTCCCAATCATGATAGAAGGACTTGGGAGGCTGAGACAGGAGAATCATAGCTTCCAGGCCAGCCTCAACAATTTAATAAGCTCCTCAGCAATTTAGCAAGTCCCTGTTTCAAAATGAAATAGGGCTAGGTCTATAGCTCAGAGGTGGAATTCCTCTGGTTCAATCCCCAGCACAAAGACTTTCCTTAATCCACACTTTTATCTTCACTCAGATCTGCTGAGCGCCTGCTGTTTACTGCTGTGCACTATCTCAAAGTTCGTTTCTATCTAATTCAACTCTTGGATTAAATTATGTACAGGGACATTTGATTATCTGTCTTGCTCTCTCCACAAAGTAGCTCTCTGTTACCTTTTAACGCATTTCTAGGAAGCAGAAAGAATGATTGTTTCTTAGAAACCACCAAGTTACCTAGAATCACTGGCTGTGTCCAGGTTACCTAGCAAATTTGAGTGACAAAGTGTTATGGGGAGGGGGGGTCAGATTAGGAAAAGAAAGTCTGAATTTAGCCAAATTTCTTTATCAAAGATAGTTCCTAAATTGCTGAAGCTGACCTTTAATCTGCAATCCTCCTGTTTCAGACTCCCAAGTACTAGGATAACAAGCCTGTGCCATAATGCCTGGCTCTGAAGTCAACATTTTTAATGCTCCCTATGTTTCTCTAACAATACCTTCATTTCTCTCAGGCTCACTATCTTGCTGCCTTCTTATTCCAGGGTTCCACATTCCCATCTTTGACTTTGGTAAGGTAATGTCCTAGCCTCTAATAGCATTTGCCAAGTTCTAACGTGTGTCTTATAGGCCAAGAGATCTTGAAATTTCAATTCTTCCTAGAGATCTTCTCAGGAAAAGGCAAACTAAGGATAGTAATACCTTAACTTCTCACCACCTAGTTAACAACTGATTTTCATTAAACAAATTATGTTCAAATGAAAATCTACAATATGCAATATATATTATAACATATAACACACAGAGTATACTGTATATATACTATATATTATCATATATCACATATATAACAATATGTGAAACATAAGTTTAGTATCATATAATATATACTCTTATTCTACATAGAATATTACTATTTTCTATAGAATTTTATTATTTTATATAGGATGGAGAATATTATTCTATACAGAATGTGTCCTTCTATGGAAAATATAGATTTATATAAGATATTTCTATTATAATATTCTATATAGAATTTTATTTATATATAATATAATGAGTATCTTCATTTGAATATAATTTATTGTTCTACATAGATTATAGTATAATGTTTTAATTTAAATATAATTTGTGTGTATATATACACACATGCATATACATACACATAATATAATTTGTATAAAATATATATACCTTGTGAGCCACCTTGTGTCTGACTGGACTTCTGTGTGTGTGTCAGTGATGATCCTGTTCTCTGAGGCTGATAGTTCATGAATGTTTAAAATCTAAATGGTTTCTGATAAAACTATAACAGCATCTCAATTTGTTTTTTTTTTTTTTAATTTTTTATTGTAGCAATTCGTGCAATATAGCATACATCTTTGTTAAGTACGAGTTGTTAACAACATATTTGCACACAATTCTCATTTGACCCCTTCCCCAATTCCCACCCCATTCCCTCCCCCTCCCTCCCCCTCAGGTTCACTTCAGTGAGTGACCTTGATATGATTGTGTAAGTACATCATGTGCTTTAGGGCGTCCCTCTGCCCCTTGCGACCACTACAATTAAATCAACTTCGTTACAGCATCTCAATTTGGACATACTCTTTTAGCATATAACGCTATAGTCTTCTACATGGAATAGTATGAAAATTATCATTTTAATGTGAGAGTACAATTGGTAAACTCCTTAGGTGATAGACTGTGGTTGGAAGAGGACAATAACTAAAAGCTGGTTAAACCATTCTGCATCAGAAGTGCTGGTGAGAGAGGGCAAGAGGGCCGAAGAGAAAGGAGGAGGGAGCTGGGAAACAATGCACCCCCTGGGAGTGGCCTGGACCACAGACCACTTAGAAGAGAGATGTTAATGTTCCAACTCAAGTTGTGCGTATTGCTGTAAGAGAAATGTCTTTGCTCACAATTTCAGGAGAGTCTATCGTACATACATTAAGGAAAGAAATCAAAGTTGCCCAGGAATAGAAGACGGGAAAGATAATGGAGTCAGAAGTAGAAGAGGAGGTAACCTTGAGAATATATGCGAGGTCACAGGGGGGACTGGATTTCCCAGGCCCTTGCATATGGATTATGAGAAGGGATTCTTAGATTCTGTATTGTTTTGGTGATATTTATTAGTAAGCGTTCTCGGTGTGGACAACAGCAGCAGGCTGTTATAAAAGAAGTAAGGCTGCCATGTTATTGAAATCCTTCTCTCTCTTTAAAAATCTTCTTGTCTTTCTTTCTAGTCCTCTAAATCAAGGGTTGACAAAACATGGACTGTAGGGCAATTTTGGTCTGCTGCCTGTTTTTATAAATAGTTTTATTGTAACGTGAGCATTCTTACTTATGCAAATGTTGTTTATGGCTGTTTTTGCACTATTTGGCAGATATGAATAGCTGTGTTGAGACCATGTGATGCACAAAACCTAAAATATTTACCATCTGGAAAAGGGGTCAGGAGATGGGGAAGAGAGAATGATGGAGTGTGGAGAAGTGAGGGGGGACATAAAGATCTATATATGCATGTTTAGAAATGCCACAGGGAAATCTATTAATATGTAAAATTAAGCCGGG
>PVLC010044533.1:0-12137 GCA_004027655.1 Graphiurus murinus | reverse complement strand
CTTCCAAATTTAACAGGGAAAGGCCATTAAAAATTGATATTCTATAAGAAAAGGATGCTCACTTTCACCATGTCTATTCAACCCAGTACTGGAAGTCCTAGCCAGAGCGATTAGGCAAGAGAAAGAAATAAAGGGTGTCCACTATGGAAATTTGTATGAAGGTTCCTCAAAAATCTAAAATAGAACCTCCAAATGACCCCCACTCCCCAATATTTATCCAAAAGAATTACAGTCAACACACTTTGGAGATACACGCATAACCATGTTTATCACAACACAATTCATGATTGCCAACTTATGAAATCAGCTGAGGCATCCATCAACAGAAAGAAAATATGGTATTAAATAGGAAGTCACCAAATTAAAATGCTTCTGTGCAGCAAAGGATACAATCAAGATTCTGAAGAGAGAGCCTATAGATTGGGCTCTCTCCAGTGACAGAGGACTAGTATCTAAAATACATAAAGAACTAAAAAAAAACTTCACATCAAAAAACCAAATAACCCTGTTTTTAAAAAATGGGCTACTGAAATGAATAGACACTTCTCAAAAGAAGAAATACAAATGGCCAACAAATATATGAAAAAAATGTTCAACATCATTAACCATCTGGAAAGTGCAAATCAAAACTGCCCTGAGAGTCCATCTAAGTCCAGTGAGAATGGTCATCGCCAAGAACACAAGCAGTAATCAATGCTGGCGAGGATGTGAGGAGATAGGAACTCCTACGGGATGTCGGTGTGACTGTAAGTTAGTACAACCACTTTGGATAACAGTATGGGGGATCCTCAAAACACTAGGAGTGGGACCACCATTCGACCCAGCCATAGCACTCCTGGGGACCTCTCCAGAGGAATTAAATTAGAATACTATGGCGATACATGCATACCCACATATATACAGCACAAGTCACAACAGCCAAATTGTGGAACCAACAGAGGCATCTGTCAACAGAGGGATGGAGAAAAGGGAACCCTTACACCGTGTTGACGGGAGTGGCAGTACAGTCACCATGGAAAACAGCATGGCGCCTCCTCAGAAATTAAGGACAGAACTGCCACATGGTCCAGTCATCTTACTGTGGACATATACCCAAAGGAAATGAAATCAGTACATTGAGCTTCCACGTTTAGTGCAGCGCAATCCCCAACAAGAAATGTGGCTCTTCAACACTCAACCTAAGCATCCAGCAACTGACGGTGAGCAGATTTTTTTAAATGTGGTGTCCATGCACAAAAGAATACTATTCTGCCATAAAAAAAAAAAAAAAGGAAATCCTGTCATTTGCAACAAATGGATGGCCCTGGAAGATATTATGCTAAGCGCAATAAGCCAGCACAGAAAGACAAGTACCTCACGGTCTCACTCCATGGAGTCTAAGAAGGCCAGCCTCAGAGCAGTAGAGAGTGGAATGGTGGTCAGAACAGTGGTCAACAGCAGGTGGGGAGGGGGGAAGTGGTCAATGGGAAGGAAGTCGTAGCCAGATGGAAGGACCACAATTCTGGAGTTCTAGTGGATAGCAAGGTGTCTGCAGTAATAAAAACGTACTGTGTGCTTTGAAATCGCCGGAAAAGAGGGTTGTGAATGTTTTATCACCAAGAAACAATAAATGTTTGAAATGACGGATACACTAATTACCCCGACTTGATCATTGCACAGTATATGCATGTATTAAAACATCACGTTGTATGCGATAAATCCGTATCATTAACATAGGCGAATTAAAATAAAATAAAACTAAAAAATTAACTTCCAAAATTAGGACTGTATCCTCGGGGGAAAGAAGAAAAGAAAATATACCCCTAGGAACCACTAAATCAGTTAGATAATTAGAGGCGGTCCTTTCTCACTGTACCTCGCCATGAACTGTGCTCCTCTCATCTTTTAAATCCAAACAGCGCGTTAACAAGACTTTTTGCTGGAAATAGAGATTAGAAGAGATAATGCCAATCAAATTCTGCCTTCCGAGAGCAACCCTCTCCCCTCTTGTTACCACCACACACAAAACATCTACTCTACTAGAAAGCTTTGTGAAGGGCTTTGACAGAGATGTGATCCTGGAACGAATTTCAATGATTTGAAGGAAACGTGGCTCTTTAACTATAGTCTATACTGAGAACAGAACAGAACCGTACTTCTGCTAAAAAGGGGTAAAGCTCAAGCCTCCAGAAGTAAGAGGCACGCTCCTCCCGCCTGCTCCCAGGACGGGGGTCTGAGCCCCTCCCCTGCTCTTGCTTCTGGAACCTGGAAAGGACTTGGGGTCCTCTTGTCCAGCCTGGCTCATCCTTGATTTGGTGCAGGGACAAGAAGAAAAGAGGGGCAGCAGCTTCCTGCAGGGAGTCCCATCCTCAGGGAAGGGGACAGCACACAGGGGCGCCTGCAGATGTGGGGCTGAGCCCTGCAGCCACCCACCCGGGACTGACACTCCGCCCACAGCTGGGGCTGCTCCGCAGCCTCACCGAGGTCGGGCCCAGGCTCCTCCACCTCCACCTGCCCTCACTAATTCCTCCTTCCCCCAGGTCAACCCAGGAGCCCTGGGCTCCTCTCCACAGCTAACCCGTCAGGACACCCCCGGATCTGTGCCTTCAAAATCAACCCAGAATCCAATCAGCCCAGTGGCCCGTGCCGCGCTTCCCTCTCAAGAATAACTGAACTCGCTGCACGGCCAGAGGGACACTTTTAGGACATTATTCACATCACATGACTCTGTTCGTCCACCCCGCAGGTAAACCCTAGCTCAGAACAGGAGCCGGATCCACACAATGGCCGGTGACCCCTGGCGTGCTGTGGCGCTCGCTCCTGCCCCGCCCAGCTCCCCAGACCTCTCCAAACCCGTCCCCACTACTGGCCTTTCCCTCAGCCACACCGGCTGCTCCTTCGCGTTCACACACAGCCCTGCCTCAGGGCCTTTGCACAGACATTCTCTTGGCCCGGCACACTCCCCCACCCCCACACATGCACACCCACAAGGCACTCTGTCCATTACCACTTGCAAGTCCTTTGCTCAAATGAGTTTTTCCCTCTAGTCGTCCTTCTTACAACTGTACCACCAACACCACCAGCCACCACGCTGCCCCACACTGACCCACCCTCTCTTAGGGCTTCGGGTTTTCCTCGTCTTAGAGCCTTCTAACAGACATGCCGATGACTTGATGTTTACGGTCTGACACTGCACTGCCCTCGACTGAACTTAAAATCCATGGCAACAGGATTTTTATCCAACCTTTTGCACCCCCAGTGCCTACAACAGCACCTGGAACACAGCAGGTGCTTAATAAATGCTTACTGATGAATAAAGGCATTGGGATAGATGCTGTGTCACCAATGCCATAGGTTTAGTGTTGCCCCCCCCCATTCACACAGACACAAACACACCTGCATACGTGCACCTGCTTTCCCATCCAGAAACAGGCTAAGGATGTAGCTCAGTGGCAGAATGTTCGCCTAGCACATATGAGGCCTTGGCTTCAATCTCTAGTCTGTCTGTCTGCCTGTTACACACACACACACACACACACACACACACACACACACACACACGAATAGCAAAAGTGGGCTTAAAACATCACCAACTTTTACCCTAAACACCTGGCCGGGCATCTCTCAAGAACAGAGCTTCTCTCAGCCACATCATTTCAAAAGTGAACATGGATCCAATATTGTTACCAACAAAACCTCCCAGATTTCCCCAACTGTCGAAAACATGGTCTTGATAGCTACTTTGTTTGTTTGCTTTGGTTCAGAATCCAACAAGCTGCGCTCAGTGCCATGGGGTGCTGTCTGCTGGCTGTCCCCAGCCACTGCCCTTTCCTCATGTCACTCCGGAGGCTCCACAGTTGTCCTTTGGAAGTCGTGCCCCCCCCACACACACACACGTGCACCTGAACTCCTGGGTGAACGAAGCCATCTGTGGCCACTGGTAATGGTGCTGCTGGCCCTCTGCTGTCTGTGCGGGAGTCTGTGGTGGGTGTCTCCCTGAGAGCTCGGGAAGGCCCCGCTCCCATCAACAGCCTGGCGCCAGCTCTAGCTGGAGTCCTCGCCACGGCCACGGCCGGCCACCATGGCGAGGACAGTCTGACTCCCAACTCCTCCTATTCCTCTGTCTGGCCCCTTCCTGCAGCCCGCCGCCCAGCCCAGCGCTCAGCACGGTGCACTCGGGGGTTTGTTCTAGTTTAACGGGTGGCAAGCCCTGGTCAGCCGCGCTTTCCACGTTGGGCTGGGAGGGAGCTCCGGTGCCTGCCCCCCGGCACCACCTCATTGATCTTCCAGCAAAGAACCAGCCCACTTCTCCAAAGGTTTCTGTAGTAGAGAACAGAACCCAGAAACCAAGACTGGGCACTAGAGGTGCCCTAACTGCAGGGACGGCATGGCTGTCAGTCTTCTAGTTAACCCAGCTAGGATGCTTGTGCACGCATGCCCATGTGTGTGTGTGTGTGAACATATGTGTGTATGTACGTGTGTGTACGTACATGTGTGTGCACATGCACACTGAAACATGGGTTCATGGTGATACTCTTTTTTTGATACTAGATGCTGAACCCAGGGGCATTCTACCTCTGAGCTACACCTAATTTTGAAACAGGGTCTCGCTAAGTTGCTGAGGCTGGCCTCGAACCCGTGAGCCCCCCGTCTCAGCCTCCCAAGTACTGAGATTACAGGCGTGCGCCACCACACCCGGCCAGGACACTTTCAACTCAAATCCAATGCCCTGAGATCACTCCGCACATCCCCCACCCCGATCCATATTTGAGTCTCTCATTCCACGATGGAAATTCTGGATTCCAACATCTCAGCCTGCTCACCTGCTTCCTCCTAAGTAGACACAAAATAATTCCAGAATCTCATCATCACAAATCTATCGAAAAAACAGGTCAGTGTTTCTTTATACACTTCCTTCAAACGTGTTCTCTGTCTTTAGACGAGAAGCAGGCAGCGTGGGCATAATGTCTTTAAATACAAGACTCTTTGGACTAGAAGAGAGGCGTCTGGAGGTCCCCACCACAGACATGATAAACGTGTAAGGAGATGGAGATGCTAATTACTTTGATTTAATAACTATTCACCGTACACATGTATAGATTTATCATACTCTACCCCATAAATATGTTCAATTTTTAAAAAACCCACAACCTCTCTGACAAGCTTACAATAAAAGATTTTTAGATGATTCTGTTAATCTTGTTCTCTTAAAATGTGAATGCAAGATAATACCAATGCCTACGTACCTATAAGAGTCGGGCTCTATTAAAATTGGTCTCCACGTTGAATGCCACAGTCCCTGTGATATTTAAATAGGCAGTGTTAAGCTTCTGTGAATCAACATTAGGAAACGTATAAGACAAGGATCTTATTTCCATAGAAACAATAGATCACTATTTCTAAGAAAAAATTAAAATCTTTTTCAATTTATACGTAATTTTCCTTAAGCGATCTTCAAACAATTAATACGTTTGACCCATATTTTAACATTATTTCACAGAAAATAAGCGCAATTGTTCCATTTAAGACGGAAATTTATTGTTCCTACAAAACACAAACACAGCCTCGGGGACTGCATCTCTGTAAAGAAGATGTGGGTAGCATCTTACCAGCTAGCGTTTTCTAATTGTGAACTTGGTAAGAATCCTAAGGATTCGGAGGGCTTGTTTGTTCAGTGCTGGGGACTGAACGCAGGGGCAACCTACCCCTGAGCCACACCCTCATCCCTTTCTACTTTTTAATTTTGAAACAGAGTCTCCCGAAGTTGCTGAGGGTCTTGCTAAGTTGCTGAGGCTGGCCTCAATCAAGGCTGCAATCCTCCCATCTCAGCCTCCCAAGCCCTGGGGTTGCAGTCATGTGCCCATTTCTGATGGCGGCTTCTCTACCAAGTTCTCAAGCAAGTGCCCCAACCATGCAGATCTAAAGGGACATGAGCCGGCCACCGACCTCCATCGGGGCTTCTCCATGAAGGACCCCCCCAAACCTGTGCTAACTAGGAAGCAACCAGCATCATCATCCCTAACTTCCACCAGAAAAGCACAAAAGGTCACGAGAGAGATCTCCACTCCCCTCCCCCGACCCCCGACCTCATGCAATAGGGAGAGAGACCAGGAGGCAGCAGAGAGAGGCCAGCATGCGCTCTCCCCTGGGTGAGGGGAGGTGGAGGGAGGGCAGGTACAAACAGAGTGAGCGAAGGACCAGGGGAAAGAAAAGGTACACGGAGCGTGGGGCGTGGTGGAGCACGCCTGAAATCCCAGTACTTGGGAGGCTGAGACAGGAGGATGGCGGGTTTGAGGCCAGTCTCCACAACTTAGTGAGGTCCTCGGCAACTTAGCGAGACCCTGGTTCAAAATAAAAAAATAAATTAAAAATAGGGCCAGGGAGGGGGGTGGGTAGTTCAAAGGCTGAATCCCCAGTACTACAAAAAATGAAGCAAGACAAAGGAAACAACAGAGCAAAGGTGGGAGGAGATGAGTAGGGCAGGTGATCGGGAGGGGGGCTTCGGGGGAGCTGTGGGGGCAGAGATGCTGGGCGCCTGCTCCGGCCTCCCGCCTGCCTCCACCCGCACAGCCACGCCCGCCCGTGTTCTCAAGCCTCTGCTTCCAATGCCGAGGACGATCTGCCTCTCTCCTCCCTTTTTACATTGTAGTCAAATACACACATTAAATTTAGCATCTTAACCATTGCTAGCTATGCCATTCCATTCCGTAGCGATACATATTCACATTGCCGTGCAACCTGCCCGCAGGACTTTTTCATCCTGTAAAACCGGAACTCTGTTCCCATGAAACAATGGCTCCTCAACCCCACCTCCCCCAGCCGCCAGCAACCCCCACTCTGCCTCTGAATTTGACCATTCTGGGCACTTAAATAAGTTAAATCGTATACTGTTTGTCCTTTTGTGACTGGCTCGTTTCTCTTAACATAATGTGTTCAAGTTTCATCCATGTCATAACATGTGTCAGAATTCCCTTCCTTTTTAGGGCTGAATAATATTCCGCTGCATGTATGGAGCACATTTTATTTGTTCACTCCTCTGCTGATGGACACCTGCATTGTCTCCGCCTTTTCTGGTGATTGTGAACACGAGGGAGTTTCACTCATTCTTAGTAACCTCCTTCAGAATGTGCAGCATTGCCTCTTTCTTAATTAAAAAAAGGCTAATTTTAAAAGGCTTCTTTTGCCGGGCATGGTGGCACATGCTTGTCATCCCAGTACTTGGGAGGCTGAGACAGGAGGATGGCAGGTTCGAGGCCAACCTCAACTACTTAGTGTGGCCCTCCACAAATTAGTGAGACCCTGTTTCAACATAAAGAATAAAAAATATGGCCCTGGGTTCAATCCCTAGTACCACACACACAAAAAAATAATAATAATGAATAAATAAATAAACTTCTTCTCTACTGAGCAGAAGACTCATGGAATCTAAAAAGTTGAAGAAAAATGCTGGCTCTGCAGATTCCCTCATCCACCTAGATAGCCGGTCGGCGACTTAGCCAGTGTTTCCAGATACCTATCCAGAAAGCAGCCCACCCGGGATTCCTCACAGGCTGGGATTCAGATCGCCACTTGTATTTCTGTCGAGGAGATGGGGACTGGGCAACGAGACATTGACACACGCTAGCTCTTGGTCTTAAAAATGCTTCTTTATGACACTCCCTTCTGAGTCATCAAAACAAACTGTTTCTCTGGTAGATTCTACATTTGATATATTTATACTCTTATGACTCAATCCATTTTTCGTTTGCTTGCTTTTACTTATATACACATAGGCGTACATGTGTGTTTGTGCGTGTACTGTTTTTACCAACACGCACTGATGTATGTTTGCACGTAGCTCTCTCCTCTGTCCTTTTTATGCTGAAGTCCCCTGGAATTTCAAGGGGATTTTCTACTTCAATACACAAAAAAATAAGTTCTTCGCTTAACTCTGCATGATAAAAGTGCAAGTACAACCCGTGGCCATGTTCCCGAGTGGAGGTGTGTGCAGACTAGAGAACTATTCAGATGCACGCTCAGTTTCCTTCCAATAAAAGCTAGTCTCTCAACAAACTGGCCCCATAAACACCAGGGAAGTGGGGTCAACTGACCAGACACCAAAGGTGTGAAACTGTGCCAAACATTTTGAGTTACAAACCAGGTGATCCTTTAAATGACCTTTACTTACCTGTTGAGACATGACCTTCCCCCCAAGTGTCATATGCAGAATAAAAAAATAAGACTCCTCTTTCTGGTCTAACTGACCTCACCGTTGCTTTTCTCCGGTGATTCTGAATTCTAGCCGAACTCCTGCCCTGACCTACTCCAACACTCGGATGCCTTCCTTCTTCCAGAATGTTCTCCACCCTCAGTCCTTTCCACACCAACGAAGCCTCCTCCGGGAAGCCCTCCCAGACCTCTGCACGGGCAGACCTCCTCCTCCCTCCTCTGGGTCGAGTTGCCGCCACGCCCCCTCGGAAAACACGCATGCGCACCTGGGCACCTCCTTGAGCGCCACGTCAGCTGCACCTGGCGGCGCTCAGCAGCTGCGCGGATCTGTTTCTGCCCGGCTGGCTGTTGGTTGTGTCCCTGTCTACAAAGTGGGCGATCGCAGTCACGCAGCCCTGTCTCCAGGCTCTCGGGCGGCTGAAACGGTGCAGGAAAGGGACATGACTAAGCAAGTGCAGGCGGGAAAGAAGAGGCGTGGACTTCCAAACCCTGGGCGCCTGCTGCTTGCCCCTCACCGGCTTCAGAACCCACGAGAGAAGGGCCGGCTCTTCTGATCCAAGTCAAATCACCAAGTCAGACAGAAAAACCCAACTCGCAGATACCTGTCAATCAAACCAGCCCGTAATTGCTATGTGAGGCTGCTTCCTCTGTTGTTGCTTGTTGCTGGAGACTTGAGGTCATATATTAACACATTAATTGAAATTTTGGTCATAATTATCGTGTATTAAGCCGTTGATTACATGGTGGCGTTTTGAAATTTTTAATTGGTTTGTTTCAATTGATAAAAGGTAATTTGTTGGGGGAATGGTGTTTAGAGTTATGTATTTAATTATCATCGAATAGATAATTAATATAGTGTGGCAATAGTAAACAATGACGATGGTAATTACCAGCGAAGTGCGCATATTTGAACAAATATGACAGACGAGTTTCCTCTCGCAAGCCGCTTTGGTCTCTGCTCTGAGCTGGTGCACTGCCTCACTTGCTCCACAGATGTAATGAGCAACGTCTCTGTCTCATCCAGTTCCTTCAATTTGAAAAGAGCCGAGAAGCCACTGGACAACCGACATGCAGCCACGAGCATCATGCGCCATCTTTCCCTTGTGCAGGCTGCTCGGAGAGCCTCCGCCTTTTCAGTTGGCTCTCGGCATGCCCACGGTATCGCTGGCCCTTTTTGTTAAAGTGATCCTGGGTCCCCAGCCCGACAGAGTAAGCACGGGCCAAGGCCAAGAGGAGGCGCCCCCCCTTGTCCCACCCAGCACAGCTGAACTAAACTGAATAGGAAACCATGGTGCTTACCAGTGGGCTGTGTGTCATCTACTCGGAAACTGACAGGTAAAGCTGGCCAAAACCTCAGTGTTTTTTACCTGTTATTCTGGTAAACAAAAAAACAACAACAACAACAAAAATGTCCCTCAACTCATGAGAAATAATCATGAACGTTTTAAGCTTCTGCCTGTCTGCAAAATTGCTGGGTTCCAGACCCAAGCCTGGGCCCCATCATGGCCTGCCACCTGTCGCACGGTGGCCCCTGGCCCTCCTCTCCTCCCTCGCCTCCTGAGAGCGAGGCTTTCTGCCTTCGTTTCCCCCTCTGGGCACAGCATGAGAGCTCAGAGGCAGCTGTGGTGGAAGAAAGAAGTGAGCCTGGCACCCAGTGCCCACCTCGTCCGTTCCTCCGTCTCTCCGGAGCACCTCCCGGCATGCAGCACCCCCGCTGCTCCCCACAACACAGCAGTCCAGGACTCGCGCCGTGCACAAGCTCAAAACAAGACAAATGAGCACGTGGGGCTAAACTCCGAGTTGAATGAGCCTTAGAGACGTGGGGGAGAGGGGATCTGATTGGTCAGAAAGCAAAGTGAGTCTTAGACAGGGCGAGGTAGGTGTAGGGAGTCCACGGCTCTTTCTTAAATTGTGTGAAAAAGTAATTAGGAGCCTGCCGTGGTGGCACATGCCTATAAGTATAGCGCTTGGGAGGCAAAGACAGGAGGATTACAGGTTCAAGGCCAGCCTCAGCAACTTAGTGAGGCCCCCAGCTACTTAGTGAGACCCTGTTTCAACATAAAATAGGGATGGGGGTGTGGCTTAGAGGCAGAATCCCCAAGGTTCGATCCCCAGTACCAAAATAAATAAATAGGCCTGGAGATAATGATATCAGCAGCAGCCAGGCATGGTGGCACACGCCTGTAATCCCAGTACTTGGGAGGCGGAGACAGGAGGATCGCAGGTTCAAGGACAGCCTCAGCAAGTAATGAGACTCTCACCAATCTAGCAAGACCCTGTTTCCAAATGAAAATAAAATAGGGCTGGGGTGTAGCTCAGAAGTAGAATGCTCCTGGGTTCAATCTCCAGTGCCGCAAATAATAACAATAATAATAATAATAATAATAATAATAATAATAATAATAATATCATCAGAAAAATCCAGAAGACAACTATGGTTTGTTCTGCTTTTTTTTTTTTTTTTTTTTTTTTTGCGGTACTAGGGATTGAACTCAGGGGCGTTCTACCTCCAAGCTATACCTCCAGCCCTATTTTTTATTCTTTATTTTGAAACCGAGTCTCACTAAGTTGCGGAGTGCCTCACTAGGTAGCTGAGGCTGACCGCGAACCTGGATCCTCCAGTCTCAGCCTCCCGAATGCTGGGATTACAAGCGTGCGCCACCACGCCCGGCTCTTGTTCTGCTTTTATTGTGTGTTTTAAAGTATTTACCAAATGTCTAACGAGATGCAAAATAGCTTATTCTAACAGTCATCTTGCATGAGTGGAAACCCTAAATCTTTTTGGGGGAAACCCAGTTTACCAGAGGCCACATTACCAGCCTTAGTGACTTGAGGCGCCCGGCGTTGTCTCTCCTGGGCCTCAGGCCAGTCCTGCTAGAGACCAGATGCGGCTATGTGGCTTCAAGGCTGTGGACCCCAGGGCCAAATGATCGGCCGTGGTCACGCTCCTGAGCAACGGCGCCGCCTCCCAAGACACAGGCGGAGCACAACATCGCTTGTGGACTAGACGGATGAACGCCAAACAACACGTGCCGATGTAGCATCAGGTAATGTTACTCACGTCCCGGCCCCCTTGGTGGCCTCTGCACAGGCATGAGTTGATTCCTCAGAGAGAATGCCGCCCACTGGCCTTGCTGGAGGGCCAGCGCCCTGTTCACAGAGACGACAGTTACAGGATCGATCGACGGACGCGGGGAAAAGCAACGATGCTACAGGCCGTCAGCTCCCACAGGCCTCCCTCCCCTCCGTGAAAAGAGGGGACGACATGGCAGTCACAGGTAAGACCTTTTCCTTTCAATGAGCAGACCTGGGGGCCAGAGGACAACTTCCCAGCATCCCGTGCGCTTGCCTGGGTCCAGCCTCCTCCTCCTCATGCAGAGCGCCCTGCCCGGGACTCACCCTCAGTCCTTCCGCCTGCTCTGCGGATGGTATTATGGCTTGGATATTGAATGGTCCTTGAAGAGCTCGTGTGTGAGCAATGCGACAGTGTGCAGAGGTGAAATCATTGAACCATGAAGGTTCTAGTGTCATCAGGGAATAAATCTGTTGATTGATCACCTGAATGGATTTACTGGATGGTAACGTAGGCAGGTAGGATCTGGCTGGGGAGGCAGGGCACTGGGGTGTGGCCTCGGGGACTGCCTGTGGCCCTCGCCCCCTCCCCTTGCTCTCGCTGCTTCTGGCCCCAAGACGATGGAGCTGCCGTTGGTGCTTTGGACTGAAGCTCTGAAACTGTGAGCCCCCACCAAACCTTTCCTCCTCTGAGTTGTTATCGTCAGGAAAAAGCCGACTAACACAGACGGTCTCTGATCATCTTCCTTCAACCTGACCAACAACCAAAGACATATCCAGAACTCATCCCGTTTTATTTTTTTACGGTGCTGGGGATGGAACCCAGCACCTGGAGCATGCGAGGCCAGCACTCCACTGCTGAGCTACAGCCCAGCCAC
>PVLC010044532.1:0-12131 GCA_004027655.1 Graphiurus murinus | reverse complement strand
AAAAAAAAAAAAAAAAAAAAAAATCTGCCATAAAAGCAGCTTCTTGACAGAAGAAAAAAAGCAACAAAAAAGTGAACAACGCTACAAAAACTGAAATACAGCTGAACAGAATCCAGAAAGCCGACGTGGGAGAGCAAAGGAGCCCATCTGCGTGGCAGCGGTGCCACACCGTGGAGTGGTGGCCGCCACTGAGCCATCTTCCGGCGTGGGGTCTACTAACACCGAAATATCTAACGACCTTCTGCATTCCCAGCGAACAGAGGTGGAGTAAGCGACTTCTGAACTCCACATCCTAACCAGGCAGCATATCGAGGCACCTTCGACAGTGACCAGAACATGTTGTATGACCAGCTTAAGCCCACACGGGGCTACCCCAGCTCACCTCTTCCTCCAGAGCCAGAGCAATGATCAACTGTACTACAGAGCTTGAATCAAAACTGCCACAAAAGCAGCTTCTTTTTTTTTTTTTTTTGCGGTACTGGAAATTGAACTCAGAGGCATTCTACCTCCAAGCTATACCCCCAGCCCTATTTTTTATTCTTTATTTCAAAACAGGGTCTCACTAAGCTGCGGAGGGCCTCACTAGGTAGCTGAGGCTGGCCGCGAACCCGACCTTATGGTCTCAGCCTCCTGAATGCTGAGATTACAAGCGTGCGCCACCATGCCCAGCTCAAAAGGAGCTTCTTGACGGAAGGAAAGAAAAGCAGAACAGCAGAAAAGTGAACAAAGCAACAAAAGCAGCTGATCAGAACCCAGAAAGCAGACCAGGGAAAACAAAGAAGCTGGTGTGTGCGCAGCAGTGGCAGCTGCCATTTTGCTAGCCGCCCACAGCAGCAGGGATCTGCCCAAAAGATCTGCAGAGGCCAAATCAGGTCTGTTCTTACAAACTTGCAGGGTTTTTTATTTTGTTTCTTGTTGTTTTTTGTTTTGGGGGTTTTTGTTTTGTTTTTACTCTGTTTTCATTTTGCATTGCTTTTATTTATCTATGTTTGTTTGGAGGATTGGTTGCTTTGTTAGCTTTTGCTAGACCCTAGAAGTCAACACCTGAAACCCACCAAAGGCACAAATAGAGTGGGCAGAAGTACCAGAGTAATTGCAGCTCAGTACAAGATACCATTCACAGAGAGAAAATAAAAATAAGAAACCTATAAACTCAGAGAAAGCTTGCAAGAGCAGCAAAGATATAAATTTAAGAACAGGGAAACCATGGGAAGGAGAAATACCAAAGAAACAATGAGTCAACACAATCCCATAATAACAGAATTCAACAACACTGAATGACAGAGATTACCAGAAGAACAATTCAGATCTTTAATAATAGAAATGATACAAAACTTCCAGAAAGAATGCAGAGAGACCTGGAAAGAAATAAAGGAACAAATAAAGAATCCGATACCCTGAGCAGGAATCATAGAGAAGCCTTGAGGGAAGTGAAGGATGTGAAAGATGAAATAATAGAAGTGAAGGCATCAATACAAACTATAAACAGTAGATTAGACCACATGGAAAATAGAATATCACTCTTAGAAGTGACCATTCCAAAAATGAATCCATTGTACATAATCTAGAAAAAAAAAATTCGACAGTATGAATTGGACATTGATGAGATCTGGGCCAACTTTAAAAGAGCTAACCTAAGAATAATAAGCATAGAAGAGGGATTAGAAGTTGCAACTATTGGAATAAACAACCTTTTCAAAGAAGTAATATCAGAGAATTTTCCAAACATAGAAAGAGAAGTTGACACACAGGTACAGGAAATATATAGAACCCCCTTTAGACAAGACCAAAGAAGAGGTTCACCACGCCACATAATAATCTAGCTGACTAATGTAGAGGCTAAGCAGAGAATTCTTTTTTTTTTTTTTGCAGTACTGGGGATTGAACTCAGGGGCATTCTACCTCTGAGCTATACCCCCAGCCCTATTTTTTTTTATTCTTTATTTTGAAACCGAGTCTCACTAAGTTGCGGAGTGCCTCACTAGGTAGCTGAGGCTGGCCACGAGCCCGGATCCTTGGGTCTCAGCCTCCTGAATGCTGGGATTACAAGCGTGCACCACCATGCCCGGCTCTAAGCAGAGAATTCTAAAGGCAACAAAAGTAAAAGGCCAAGTGACATTTAGAGGCAAACCAATTAGAATCACTCCAGACCTCCCAAACCAAGTCATGAAAGCCAAGAGAGGCTGGAGTAACATATTCCAAACTCTGAAAGAAAATATCTTGCAGCCAAGATTCTCCTACCCAGCAAAACTCTCTCTCAAAATTGACAGGGATATAAAAACCTTCCATGACAAACAGAAACTGAAAGAATTTATGTCTTCCAAACCAGCACTAGAGAAAATACTCAAACAGATTAACTACAAATAAGAACTAACAAGTAAATATCAGAAGCAAAGAAACAATCATTTCCAGGAAGCAAACAACTAAGCAAAGAAGAACAAACACTACCGCAAACAGAAGTCAAAACCAAAATGTTAGGAATCAAAAATAATTTCTCAATAATCACACTGAATATAAATGGTCTCAAATCCCCAATAAAAAGGCACAAAGTGGCAAAATGGATTAAAACCCAGAATCCATCAATATGCTGCCTGCAAGAAACATACCTTACAAGCAAAGATGCCCACAAACTAAAGGTGAAGGGCTGGAGTAAGGTAATCCATGCCAATGGAACTCGAAGAAAAGCAGGAGTAGCAAGTATGATATCAGATAAATTAGATTTCAAGCCTAAACTTATCAAAAGAGACAAAGCAGGTCATTTTTTTATTAGTAAAAGGAACAATGCAGCAAGAGGAAATAACAATTATCAACATCTATGCCCCAAACGTAGGTGCAGCCACTTTCAGAAAACAAACTCTGTATGATATAAAGTCACATAGATCCCAATACACTAATACTAGGAGACTTCAATACTCCTCTCACATCACTAGACCAATTTCTAATAAAAAGGTCAGTAAAGATGCTTTGTATCTAAATAATACAATAAACTAAATGGATCTGTTAGACACATACAGAATATTTCACCCAACTACAGCTGAATTCCCATTTTTCTCAGCTGCACATGGAACCTTCTCCAAACTGACCACATTCTGGGCCACAAAAAGAGCACTGGCAAATTCAAAAAATGTAACATAATTCCCTGCATCTTTTCAGAACACAATGGAGTGAAACTAGAAATCAACTCTAAGAAGACCCAGAGTAACCATGTATACACATGGAGACTGAATACCACACTGCTGAACGAGGAATGGGTCATAGAAAAAGTAAGGGGAGAAATTAAAAAATTCCTAGAAACCAATGAAAACAGAGACACAACATATCAAAACCTCTGGGACACCTTGAAGGCAGCACTAAGAGGAAAATTTATAGCACTGAATGCCCATATAATAAGAACGGAAAACCACCAAATAAGTAACCTAATGACATAGCTCAAAGCCCTTGAAAAGCAAGAACAGTCCAATCCCAAAGCCAGTAGAAGACAGGAAGTTATGAAAATCATAGCAGAAATTAATGAAACAGAGAATTAAAAAAATACAGAAAATCAACAAAACCAAAAGCTGATTTCTTGAAAAAATAAACAAGATCGATAAACCATTGGCCAACCTAACGAAAAGAGAGACTTAACCCAAATTACCAAAATAAGAGATGAAAAAGGTGATATTCCCACCAACAGTATGGAAATACAGAGGATCATCAGAAATTATTTTGAGAGCTGGGTGTGGTGGTGCATTCTTGTAATCCCAGCATTTGGGAGGCTGAGACAGGAGGATCTGGGTTCGTGGCCAGCCTCAGCTACCTAGTGAGGCATTCCACAACTTAGACCCTGTTTCAAAATAAAGAATAAAAAATAGGGCTGGGGGTGTACCTTGGAGGTAGAATGCCCCTGAGTTCAAACCCCAGTACTGCAAAAACAGAAAAGAAACTATTTTGAAAAACTATACTCCAACCAAATGGAAAATCTAGAAGAAATTGACGATTTTCTAGATACATATAACCTTCCTAAATTGAGTCAAGAAGATATAGAAAACTTAAATCGACCAATAACAATCGAAGACATAGAAATGACAATAAAGAGTTTGCCATCAAACAAAAGCCCAGGGCCAGATGGTTTTCCAAGTGAATTTTATAAAACATTTATAGAAGAACTAGTCCCAATACTCCTCAAACTATTCTGTGAAATAGAAAGAAACAGGACCCTCCCAAACACATTCTATGAAGCCAACATCACATTAATACCAAAGCCAAATAAAGACAGCTCAAGAAAAGAAAACTATAGGCCTATATCATTGATGATCTTAGATGCAAAACTGCTAAGCAAAATACTAGCAATGCACATTCAAAACCACGTCAAGAAAATTATACACCATGACCAAGTCGGGTTCATCCCAGGGATGCAAGGCTCCTTCAACATACGAAAAACAATCCATGCAATTCACCACATGAACAGAATTAAAGACAAAAATCACATGATCATCTCAATTAATGCTGAAAAAGCATTTGACAAGATCCAACACCCATTCATGCTAAAAGCACTGCAGAGAATCGGAATAGAAGGAATGTACCTCAACATCATAAAGGCAATATACAATAGGCCCACAGCCAACATCATATTAAATGGAGGAAAACTACTTCCCACTAAAGACAGGAACAAGACAAGTGCAGCAGGCCAGCTGCTGCCTCGGTTTCTCTTTCTGCCGATCAACTGGGAGCTGAAAATAAGAGAAAAAATAATACAGCGCCACACCACACACGCACACAGACACACACCTTGCAAGGGGAACAAATGTTCAACTTTATTGAGCAACCTTTGTGACATAAATACTGAGGGCTGACCTTGAGTACCCTCACAGACCCCAAAACCCAGATGGCGCAGCATCAGTCAGGTTTTGGAGAAGCATTTGTTATTCACATCTTATCTAAATGGGGGAAAACAAAGGCATGGGCTGGGTCAAGAACCTAGCCTCAGGGTGGGGCAACAGGCACTCATGGGAACTGGCTGAATTTTAATTGCCCAAAGTAGCCATCTTAGCTCCTCATGTCTTTATGCTTTTTATATAAATCTTTTTGCTCCCCACAGACAAGGATGTCCATTATCACCTCTTCTGTTCAACATAGTACTTGAGTCTCTAGCCAGAGCAATAAGGCAAGAGAAGGAAATCAAAGGGGTAAAAATAGGGAAAGAAGAACTAAAACTATCCCTTTTTGCAGATGACATGATACTATACTTAGAAGACCCAACAAATTCAGCCAAAAAACTTACAGAACTGATCAACAAATTCAGCAAAGTGTTTGGATACAAAATCAATCTTAAAAAATCAGAAGCTTTTCTGTAAACCAACCATAAATCCACAGAAAAAGAAATCCAGAAAACAATTCCACTCACAATAGCACCCCCAAAAATAAAATACTTAGGGATAAACCTGACCAAAGAGGTAAAAGACCTCTATAAGGAAAACTATAAAAGGATGAAAAAAGAAATTGATGAAGACCTTAGAAGATGGATAAATCTACCATGCTCTTGGATAGGCAGAATAAATATCATCAAAATGGCCATCCTCCCAAAACTGATCTAAAGATTCAATACAATACCCATGAAATTACCAAGGTCACTCCTCACAGACATAGAAAAATTAGTCCTTAAATTCATTTGGAACAACAAAAAGCTCAGGATAGCCAAAGTAGTTCTTAGTAACAAGAACCATGCAGGAGGTATCACAATACCTGACTTCAAACTTTACTACAAAGCCACAGTAATAAAAACAGCATGGTATTGGCACAAAAACAGACACATAGACCAATGAAGCAGAATAGAAGATTCAGAAACAGACCCACGTGCTTACAGTCAACTGATTTTTGACAAATGAGCCAAAAATATACACTGGAAAAAAGATAGCCTCTTTAACAAATGGTGTTGGCAAAACTGGTTAACCATATGCAAGAAAATGGAAGTAAATCCCACTTTCTCATCCTGCACAAGAATCAACTCAAGGTGGATCTAAGACCTGGAAATCAGTCCTGAGACCTTGCAGCTACTTGAAAAGGGCATAGGCCCAACACTTCAACACATAGGCACAGGTAAAAATTTTCTCAACAAGACCCCAAAAGCACAAGCAACTCAAAGGAAGATCAATACATGGGATTGCATTTAACTGAAGAGCTTCTGTGCAGCAAAAGAAACTATCAAGAACCTGAACAGAGAGCCCACAGAGTGGGAGAAAATTTTTGCCAGAGGACTAATATCTAAGATATATAGAGAACTCAAGAAACTCACAGGTAAGAAAACAAGTAACCCAATCAAAAACTGGGAAAAGGATCTAAATAGATACTTCACAAAAGAAGAAATACAAATGGCCAATAAATGTATGTGGAAATGTTCAACATCATTAGCAATCAGAGAGATGCAAATCAAAACTACCTTGTGATTTCACCTAACCCCAATCAGAATGGCAACCATCAAGAACACAAACAACAACAATGCTGGTGAGGGTGTGGAGAAGTGGGAACCCTAATACATTGTTGGTGGGATTGCAAATTAGTGCAAATACTTTGGAAAACAATATGGAAGATCCTCAGACGAATGGGAATGAACCTATCATATGATCCAGCAATACCACTTCTGGGTATCTACCCAAAAGAAAGGAAACCAAACTATCAGACCGATGCATGTGTATCTATGTTTATAGCTGCACAGTTTACAATTGCCAAACTATGGAACCAGCCGAGATGTCCATCAACAGCTGAATGGATTACAAAACTATGGGATATGTACACAATGGAATTTTACTCAGCCATAAAGAGGAACAAAATCATGTTATTTGCAGGGAAATGGATGGAACTGGAAAACATTATGTTAAATGAGATTAGTTAGTCACAAGAAGTGAAAAATCATATGCTTTCCCTAATATGTGGAAGCTAGGGAGAAAATGGGACATAAGAAGGACTCCAGATGAAGGAGAATCCTTAGGTGATGGGGGGAGGGGGGACACCCTAATGAGCATGATGTACTTTCATGAACACATCAAAGTCAATCACTAAATTGACCTTGAGAAAGAGGGAGGAGGAGGGAGTGGGGCAGGAATTGGGGAAGGGTTAAATGAGAAATGTGTGCATGTATGCCTTTACCTATACTAGCTTGTACCTAACAAAGATGTATGAATACAATGCACCAATTAAAAATAAATTTAAAAAGTACTTAGTATGCATTAGGGCTCACTCATTTTGGTTTTTTTGTTTTGTTTTGTTTGTTTGTTTTTTGTTATGGTATGTGTATGTGTGGTACTGGGGATTAAACCCAGGGGCATTCTTCTTCCAAGCAATAGCTTTTTTTTATTTTTTTGTTTTGAAACAGGGTCTCTCTAGGTTGCTGAGAGTCTCATTACATTGCTCAGGCTGGTCTTAAACCTGTGATCCTCCTGTCTCAGCCTCCCAAGTACTAGGATTACAGGCATGCACCACCACACCTAATTTAGGATTCACTCTTGATGTACAGTCTATGAGTTCAGACGAATATAGAATCATGACATATATCCACCATTATAGTGTCATACAGAATAATTGTATTGCTCTAAAAATCCTCTGTGCTCTTCCTCATTACTGTCTCCTTCCTAACTCCTGGCATCCACTGATCCTTTCATGTCTCCATAGTTTTGCTTTTTCCAGAATGTCATATAGTTGGACTTACGCAGTATGCAGCCTTTTCAGAATGATTCTTTTACTTAGGGATGTGAATTTAAATTTCCTTGCCCAGATGACTTTAATATGTAGGTACAGTTCAGAAACACTGCTCTGAAAATGTCTCTTAAAGCTGACATTAATCTATTATCAGCATTTTGAGGTGCCATCATTTGCCCATTTAAAAAATTATCTATACCCATTATCATACAATCCTAGCTTGGCTAATAAGAAAATCTTGTAACAGGGTGAATAACTGTCATCCATATATATCAAGTCCCAATCTCTGGAACCTGTTAATGTTACCCTGTTTGGAAAAGGCATTTTTGAAGACGTAATCAGGTTAAGGGTCTAGAGATGAAATTATCCTGGGGAGCCATAAATGTCATTACCAACATCCTGATAAGAGGGAAGCAGGGGGAGATAATGCAGACACACAACAGAGGGAAACATGAATAGGGAGCAGAGGGAGGGAGGGAAGGAGAGACAGAGAGAGAGAGGCTGCTACACATCAAAAAAGGCTAACAGTTGCCAGAAGCTGGAAGAAGCAAGGAACAGATATTTCCCCTAGAGCTTCTGGAGGCAGTATGGCTCCCCTGAAACCTTTATTTCAGGTTTTTTATCTTTAGAGCTATAGGAGAATATATCGTGCGTGTGTGTGTCTGTTTGCATGTGTGTGCTTCTGTGTGTGTATGTGTGTGTGTGTGTGTGTGTGTGTGTGTGTGTGACTGGATATTGTTAAACCCAGAGGTCTTCTACCTCCAACCTATACCCCCAGCCCTACTTTATTTTTATTATTTTGAAACTGAGTCTCACTAGGTTGGTAAAGTCTCACTACTTGATAAGGCTGTCCTTGAACCTGCAATCCTCCTATCTCAGCCTTCCAAGTACTGGGATTACAGGCATGCACCACCGCATCTGGCTATATCTGTTTTCAACCCTAAGAAATTGCTGTCATACTTTTTCAAACATATGCTAATCTAACCCTATAATTAAATATGCTAGAAAAGACATGTATAGCTGGATGTGATGACAGATGCCTGTAATCTCAGTACTTGGAAGGCTGAGACAGGAGGATTGCAGGTTCAAAACCAGCCTCAGCAAATTAGTGAGGTTCTCAGCAACCCAGCAAGATTCTGTTTCACAATAAAAAATAAAATAAGGGTGGGGCATGCCTGGAGGTAGAATACCCCTGGGTTCAATCCCAGTATCCTCCTCCAAATAAAAATAAAAATAAAAGCTGGGCGTGGTGGCGCACGCTTGTAATCCCAGCATTTGGGAGGCTGAGACTGGAGGATCCAGGTTTGTGGCCAGCCTCAGCTACCTAGTGAGGCACTCTGCAATAAAGAATAAAAAATAGGGCTGGGGATGTAGCTCAGAGGTAGAATGCCTCTGCGTTCAATTCCCAGTACTGCAAAAACAAAACAAAACAAAAAAAGATTGTGAGGGTGAGAACAGCATCTGCCACAGTGAGACTTCTGCTCAACAACCCTCAGACCTCATATTCTCCATCGTCTCATTGAATCAGACTCCATACCCATCCTGTTGGGCAGAAGGGCCAAAGAGTACAGCATAACAGTGACACCAGGAAAAGGCTTGGGGACAGGTGCTTTAGACTCATCCTACTTCTCCAGTAAATATACAGTCTAAGTAGAGAGAGGGTGTGCTATGTGAATGCAGCTTCTAGGCAAGTTCCCAGCCTCTTCCCATCTGACCCTGCCCCCGCCTATTCTGTGCAGAACACTTGAGAATGGCCAAGGACCGGGAAGCAATTCATAGGATGGCTTTAGGGAAAACAGAGTAAGAGGGAGAGGTGGAATTGATAGGCCAGGTAACTTTGCTGGTTTCTTAATTTTACAAAACCATAAAAAGAGAATTTTGAACCAGAAGAGCCAAGTACTCTCCTAGTCCTATAATCCTATTATTTTAAATCTGTACTGGCCCAGTTGGTTCCGTTGGTAGACTTTCTACAGCAGTATCCAGAACGGAGGACTCTAGCACAGCTCAGACAGGCATGGAGAAATGGGAAGGGACAATGAAGGATGATGGCCAAGCTGTATTTACCAACTGTGGGATTTTAGGAGTTCCCTTGATGGAAAGAGAGACCAGTATGCTATTTTGGATGCTTAGGTGAGGCAGAAGTCTGTGGAGTCTAATATCAAGGAGCAGTGAAATGAAAAGGGTTTTGGTGGGATATCAGTGCTCTTACTAAAGTTGTACCCTAATTTTGGAATGGATAGTTGTTCAACTTCATGATGTCTATAGCATATGTGAGCGAGGGACTGTTACCGATGAATGGCCATCTGTATGAGAGAACTGGTAGGAAATGTGTACTGCTGAGGGTCTGACTTTCCTTCCCAGATGGAAAAATAGATTGTCACCCTCAAGAGGTAAGCATAGATCTTCCCTCCTAGTGTGAAGAAATGGCTTCCGAATTCAGCCTCAGTGATGTACAATATGTGAAACTACTTAAACAACAAATGATTTCCTATGTGGACCACAGTGCCACTTTTCTCACATGTATGTAAGGGAGCCACCTGGTGTCAAAATAGGACTCTAGAGATATAAATTTCTCTTTTCTTCTTTTTTTTTAAAATCCCAACTATATAATTGCATATACTTAAATGCAATGAGCTAGACCAAGAATTTTGCACGATTCAAGAAGCAGACATAAAATAATTTTTTATGGGGGAAGTAACAATATTCTCTCTCTCTCTCTCTCTCTCTCTCTCTCTCTCTCTCTCTCTCTCTCTCTCTCTCTCTCCTCTCTGCTGAGAATTGAATCTAGGGGCATTCTACCTCCATGGTACACCTTCATCCCTGATTTATTTTTTATTTGGAAATAGAGTCTCACTAGGTTGCTGAAGGCCTCACTAAGTTTCTAACGCTAGTTTCAAAACTGTATTCCTCCTGTCTCAGCCTCCCAAGTACTGGGATTACAGTTGTGTGCTATGCTTGGCTTACTCTGTCTTTTTTTGGCAAGCAAGAAAATATTCATTAAGCACTTTTCCAGTTATTATACCTTGAAATTCTCAAAGAGGATATACTGGAATTAGCAATATGGTCTGTAGTAACAAATGCTCCTGCCAATTTCCTTCTTAGTGGGTTTTGGTAATGCTACTCCTTCCTGAACTTGTCTTTGCCTGTCCCGATCCTACACAACCTGCCAGCCAGCTAAGCCTTGCCTCCTCCCCAAAGATTGCTGCATCTCCAGCCCACAATGACCTCCCCGACTTGAACCTTGACCCCTTGCTCTATCCCTGAGCCAGCACTTGAAGAAACTGGCACTTCCCCAAACACATGATGATCATTTACCATATGCCAGAACTCTTGTCAGCACTTTGATTAATTAATTTAATTCTATGTTAGTGCTATGAGGAAGTTATTATTATAATCCCTAGTTTGCAAAAGAGAAAACTGAGGCCTATAAAAGTGAAAAAAAAATGGTGAAGGTCCTCAAAGCAGTGCCCACAAGATTTAAATGCTCACCATCTGCCTTCACAACTTGCCTGTAGGTACTCCATGGATGACGATTATGTTCTAAAGTCCTTATGAGGGCCAGCCGTGGTGGTGCACACCTATAATCCCACTTCATGGGAGGCTAAGACAGGAAGATCACAGGTTCACTGCCAGCTTCAGCTACTTAGTAAGGCCCTCCACAATCTAGTGAAATCCTATTTCAAAATAAAAACAAAATAGGGCTGGGAGTGTAGCTCAGAGGTAGAATACCCCTGGGTTCAATCCCCAGTACCGCAATAAGTAAATAAATAAAATCCTTAAGACATTCCCAAAGTACCTTGCCTAGTGCTAGTATCTTAAGGACTGATGTTCATAGCTTTATCGCAGTTTACTAATTTTTCAGGAAATCAGAAGACCCAAGAAGTAAGGTATCTTTTCCTAACCAATCAGGCTGATGAAAAAGCGAGTCTGGCAAGATACTATAGTAGCAAAAGGGAACTTGTATGGAACATGCGAGCCTGGTACTGTGCTAAACATTTTATATATTACTTAATCCTTATAAGAAGTCATTTCAAAGAAGTACTATTATGCATATCTTATAGATGAGAAAATTAAATCACAGAGAGATTAAGGCACTTGCTTAAGGTCACTCAGATTCCAGCCTATGCCTGACCCATGCTACCCTATGCTACCTACTGATAAGAATGCTTATTTGTGAGGGTATTTAGAAATTGTGGAGGATATGCCATGAGGAAGGTGGCCCTCTTCCACAGAGCTACAGCTCCTACTCTTAAAGGACTGGCACAGGAGGGAGGCTCTCTGCAAAAGGATTCCTCTTCTCAGCCACCTTTTCCCTCTCACTAGTTAACTGCTGCCATCCCTGAGCTGGCCTCATGGGGGCACTGCTCTCCTTTGAATACCCTGCTTTTGTTTGCTTTTAAAGCTCAGCAATCCTGAAGCAAGGCTGGAACTCCCTTCCCCTTCCCCTTCCCCTTCCCCTT
>PVLC010044531.1:0-12131 GCA_004027655.1 Graphiurus murinus | reverse complement strand
ATTTTGAGGGTAATTTTAACTTTATGCATCTGGCTGTACTGACTTTGCAAACACATCTCTGGGGATGTGTAAGGCTCCCTCAGGCTCTTTCCACTCCAGAACACCCAGTGCTTCTAGATACTTCTGCTGGAGGAGAAGCAGTATTTTCCAACATGGTCTGGGAGTTATCGGCTGTGTTTGTATAGCCACTGAACTGTGCTTCAAATGGCAACAGACTCCCTCTGAGCACTTTAGCATGCATTAAGTGTTGCTTTTAAACTCTTGCTATGCCCTCTGGGTCAGCCTTTCTTGGACCCTACACTTAATGTTCCTTTGCTGAGTGTAGCCCATGGACCGGCTCCAACTATAGATAGTTTCTCTTGCCTATTTTTCTTAATCCAAATGGGTCAGTGCAGTAATGCATGTGCGATCGTCATGCAAGAAAGACCTGCAGAAGTGATGTTATTTGTAAAAATCTGCAGCTTTTAAAATGCCTTTCCTTTGGCAGTGCCAGACTGATATGGGATTCCATAGCATACTCCCTTGTTTGGGATGAAGGACATGACTGTTTTGGTTCAAAGACAGGAGGTGTAGGTAGACATCAAGAAATACTACTGTATCCTAAATGGTTCTAAAGTTCCAATACCTGCCTTCAAAGTTGACAGAAAGAGTTGGAAGGGAAGCCACTCTTAGTTCTTCGGTGATGGGCTATACTTAATCTAATCAGGATCAGGCATAGTACAGGTGCCTGAAGCTGGCATTGATTTCAGATGGAGGTGTGCTAACCTTGCTGCTGCTTTGGATTGGCTTGTGGCAGACCTTGGCTATGCTGGTGATTCCTAAAGACCTAACTTGCAGTAAAAGAAGCACTATTACCTGCCACTCCTCTATCAGCTGTGTGTGTGTGTGTGTGTGTGTGTGTGTGTGTGTGTGTGTGTGTGTGTTTTAAGCTGCTTTACAGCCTTTGGGATTTAAGGGGCCAATAGTGTTTCAGACAGTATTCTCACTGTTAGGACCCCCAATGCCTGATGACCACAACTTAGAGGAAGAAAGATTTACTTGCTCACAGTTCTGAAGGTTTCGGAAGTCTTAGTCCATGTTAGGCTAAGTCTGCAGAGCTTAGGGCATGGAGGCCAGAAGCAGAGAGAGCAGGAACTGAGGGCCTGCTCTCATATCATGGCAGCCAGAAGTGAAAGGAGAGAGCTGAAAGACTCTGCTCTCACATCACGGTGGCCAGAAGTGAAAGGAGAGAGCAGGAACTGAGGGCCTGCTCACATCATGGCGGCCAGAAGTGAAAGGAGAGAGCCGAAAGACTCTGCTCTCACATCACGGCAGCCAGAAGTGAAAGGAGAGAGCCGAAAGACTCTGCTCTCACATCATGGCGGTCAGAAGTAAAGAGAGAACAAAGGGAGGAAGGAACATACATATATCCTTTAGGTCACGCCCCCAGGGATTCCTCCCTAGCAACCAAGTCCCACTTCCAACATGGCTGCCTTGTCTACAACATGAGGCCTGCTGTACATTCTAAATCCAAATCCTAACAAGTAGAATTTTAAGGAGAAAAAATGTATGCGTGTGTGGAACCAGTATAGGCATTTCTAAGTACTGACACTAAAAATTATCACTACTATGATGTCCATCTTCTGTCATCATCAATTTATAAAAGACAAAAGGTTTAATATTAACAATAAAAAGAAGAACAAAATATTTAGGAAAAAAAGATCTTTTGAGTTGGCTAAACTAGACCTTATTACAAATATGCTACCTGAGACTTCCTAAATAAGACCTCCAAAATTCAAGAAGCAAAATAGAATCAATAAATGGGATGTCAAACAATTAGAAAGCTTCTGTACAGCAAAGAAACAATTGAGAGTCTGAAGAGAGAGCCCACAGAATGGGAGAGGATCAGCAGGCCTGTAATTCCAGTATTCTAGAGGCTGAGACAGGAAGATCATAGGTTGGAGGATCGCCTCAGTAAGTAGTGAGACTCTCAGCAACTTAATGAGACACTGTTTCAAAATAAAATAGGGCTGGGGGTATAGCTTGGAGGAAGAATGTTCCTGGGTCCATCCCGAGTACCAAAAAACAGACAAGCAAATAAACTTAGAAAAAAGAATAGGAGAAAATCTTTGCTGGCTACTCCTCTGTTAGATGACTAACATCTAGAATACATAAAGAACTAAAAACATCTTAATACTAAAAAAAAAAAAAATCCCACTATTGAGCTGTATGGAAAACTCTCAAAAGAAGAAATATAAATGGTCAATAAATATATATTAAAATGTTCAATATCACTATCAATCAGGGAAATACAAATCAAAACTATACTGGGATTCCATCTAACTCCTGTTAGAGTGACAGTCATCAAGAATATAATAAATGCTGGCAAAGATGTGGGGAAATAGGAACTCTATACACTGTTGGGATTGTATATTACTGCAACAGCTATAGAGATCAGTAGGGAGGTTCCTCAAAAGACTAGGAATAGAACCACCAAATGACCCAGCTATACCCCTCCCCAGTACCCTTCCAAAAGAAGGACAGTCAGAACACTACAGTGACACATGCATACCCATTTACAGCAACGCAATTCACAATACCCAAATTACACACCAACCTAGGTGGCTGTAAATGGATGAATGAATAAAGAAAATGTGGAGCCGGGCGTGGTGGCGCACGCTTGTAATCCCAGCATTTGGGAGGCTGAGACCGGAGGATCCGGGTTCGCGGCCAGCCTCAGCTACCTAGTGAGGCACTCCGCAACTTAGTGAGACTCGGTTTCAAAATAAAGAGTAAAAAAAAATAGGGCTGGGGGTGTAGCTCGAAGGTAGAACGCCTCTGAGTTCAATCCCCAGTACCGCAAAAAAAAAAAAAAAAAAAAAAGAAAATGTGATCTATGCACACAATGAGTTGTATCCAGCAATAAAGAGCAACACATTCTGCCATTTGCAGGGAAAATGGATGGAACTAGAGAATATGATGTTATGCGAGATTAGCAAGTCTCCCAAAGTCAAGGTCATATGTCTTCTTTCATATGTCGAAGCTACAGAGAAAATAGGAAACGGAAGGGGTGTTAGATAATGAGGAGAACGGCCAGGAGGCCGGCGGGAGGGGCGGAGGAGGCAGGTGGGGGCAAGCAGAGGGCTGAGGAAGGAGTCAGTTCCAGTAACGTGAGTCCCGTATATGAAGGTATCACTACCAAGTCACTAATGTGTGGGGCGAGAGTGGGGTGTGGAAGGAAACACCAATGCTGTGTACCTGTGTGTGTGTGTGTGTGTGTGTGTGTGTGTGTGTGTGTGACTTTGAACCTCACTCTGATGCAGGACTACAATGCACTAATAAAAGTACCAAAAAAGGTACTACTTTTTTCCCGCAGACTGGTGGAAATTACACCAAAGAGACATTTGAGGGCATAACATTTGAAAGCATTCCCATCACAAAATCATGGCAGCTACTAGATATCCTACTAGCAAAGATGTGTTTCTTTAGATTCAGAACGGAGCCCATGTTCCAAATAAAAATGGCAGGGTGGGGTGGTGAGCAGGACTTGAAGCTCAAGGGCTAAGGTTTTTTTTTTGTCTTTGTTGTTGTTTGTTTTGTTTTTGGTTCCACAATCTTTAACATGAGCAGACAATCAAAAATCCTGATATGTTTCTCCTATGGAAAAACAGCAACCAAAACAAATAGACCAACGTGGGGTAAACAGATAACACAGCATATTAGGCTACAGATTCAACTTTGTTTAAATGAGAGGCTAAATTCTTCTCTGTATCTCACTCTCAAAACAGCAAATATAAAATGGTAGAGGATAAAATGCAATAAAGCTGCCACTCAGGTGAGATAAGAGTGAGAACATGTGCTGACTCCTGTCCCGTGTCAGTCATGAGATTCCTTTAAGCCCCACTGTGATGCTTTTCTTACCTCAGCAGTGAAGTCAATTAGTCCTGCTCTGTGATGATTCTCTTTTTCTTTTTCTTTTTTTTTTTTTTTTAGCAAATGTTTCCGATTTTTTTTCATTTTTAATGTGCTTTTATTGGTGCATTATAGTCTCACATAATAATGTAATTTATGTTGATAATGACATACCTGCACATAGCACTTGGTGGCGTCCCCCACTCCGCCTCTCCGCCTCCCCCATGCCTAATACAAAGTACTGAGTTTGATGTTGGTATATTCACATATGTACACATAGTCAATGGCAGTATTTCCATAAATGAACCTCAGTCTTCCCCTCCCCTTCCCTTAGACCACCTCCCTGGCTCCACTGAGGTTTCTCCTCCATTGCCTGGAGTTCTTCTGGTATCCCAATTACTCCCTAGCTTGCATATATTAGAGGAAACATATGACCCTTCACTTTCTGTGACTGGCTAATCTCACTTAACATAATGTTCTCCAGGTCCTTCCATTTTCTTGCAAATGATGTAATTTTGTTCCTCTTTATTGCTGAGTTGAATTCCATTGTGTGTATTTCCCATAATTTTGTAATCCATTCATCTGTTGATGGACACCTAGGTTGGTTCCATAATTTGCTGTCATGAATTGTGCTGCTATGAACATGGGTATGCCTATATTATTATAATTCTCTGGTTTCAACCTCTTTGGAAAGAAAACCAGGAATGGTATAGCTGGATCATATGGTGGATCCAGTCTCAGTTTTCTACAGGTCTAAGTTTTGATTCCTAGATTTGACCTTAAGCATCACAGACTTGGGGAAGTCATTGTCTAGCTGAGATGCACATTCTATATCTGTACAATGAGGAAGAAGAAGAGGAGGAGGAGGAAGAAGAGGAGGAGGAGGAAGTTAAATCATACCCCATAGGATTTTGTAAAGATTAAAAGATATAACAGATTTGAAAATACTTTTTTTTTTAGTACTGGAGGCTGAACCCAGGGGCATTCTACCTTCAAGCTATATCTCCAGACTTATTTCATTTTTAAATTTGAAATAGGGTTTTGTTAGGCTGATGAGGCTGGCCTTAAGCCTGCGATCTTCCTGTCTCAGCCTCCCAACTACTGGGATTATAGGTATCTACCACCATACCCAGCTGAAAGTACTTTCTAAATAGTAAAATAATGTAGACAATTTATGTTATTTTTAAGCATATAATCGTGGCTTAGATTACCAAATAGAAACTGAAGTGGTAGACTAAAAGAACTTGCGTACATCTTGTGGACAGGGTGACAATTTCATGAGCTTTCTAGTTCTCAGTGCCATTATGAAGCAGAGAGGTAGGGAACACAATGAGGACTCTTTTGGAGGCCATAGGAGGCTGAGCTCCCACGGTCCCACGTTTACAACACAGGCTCTCCACAGCTGGCTGAACAAGACAATAAACACCTTGCTGATTTCCATCTTTCTGTAAGTGTAATGTCAGATGAAAGACCATTCATAGCTAACCATTTTAATACTGAGCCAATTAGCCAAGTCACTGGCTAACCAAAACAACATGGGTTTTGTTGATATATTAATGATTCATGAGAAGATCTGCTTAACTTTCAAAACAGGCTTAAAATGCACTATTTTAGATCATAGCCAAGGTTAAGAGGAGGATGTTTATGATGTGAGTATAATTTATATTCCCGGATTCCCCATTCATTTTACAGGTGCCAAGGCCACCTGGTCAAAGGAAGGACACATTTGTGATGTTTAATTTCAGGACAGTGGCAAAGTCACTCACAGGCATAAATACAAAGGCGCCACCGATGCAATGCAAGTGTTCAGCTCTGAGCGCCACTCTGGACCATTTTTCCCCTTTAAAAGCCTCCATTCAAAGCAACCTTGCCATGCAAATGTTTTCTAGTCTTCACCATTTGGTTGGCAAACAGCAAATGACCTTACATACCCAGCTGCCATGTGATCATGATTTAAATTGTTTTTTTCTTTGAACTAGTTAGAAAAAAATATGAGTGCATAAATACCTAGAAGGCCACCTACTTAGTTGAAGAAGCTTTTATTGAGCACCAGCAGTTTGTCCCTGGTGCAGGGTGCTAGGTGCTGGGTGATCCAGATAAGGAAATTACAGTTGGTGGCACCAATGAACTCCCTATCAAGGCTGCTTAGTGCCACTTAAGATGCAGATGGCAGAGTAAAGGAGAGAAAGGACATTGGAATCCAGACTCTGGGATCCCCAAGCTACACTCCAGTAGGAACATTTCTGGAATGGGCCTTGCATTTTCTACCATAAAGTATCCCATGGTCTCTGTTATGCTTAGATGTAGAACATCCCCTGAAGAGCTCATGGATTGATATAATTAAGTCATGAGGGTTGTGACCTAATTAGCATGTAAATCCATTGTAGTGGCCAGTGGAGTGTGGTGGAGAAGGTGGGTCCCTGGGGTGTGGTCTTGGGGACTGTGCTTGTGTCTTTGAATTCCCTTGCTTAATCTCTCATGAAAGCAGAGCCCTTGCTCTCTCCCCCTCTCGGCCACCATGCCTGAGCTCCACAGACCTGGCTTTACATGGACTGCATCTGAAATCTCCAAAAACAGTGAGCAAGTGAACCTTCCTTTAAGTTGTGTGGCCCATTGATTTGGATTCTATCAGTGAGAATGGTGACTGAGACAGACCCATTATCATTTCTATTGCCTGTCAATGAGACAACTGAATGAAAATTAAAAAAAAATAATAAAGACAGTAAAGAACCCTTTCATAAACTTCCTTTCTCAGGACACACTAAAGAGGCCCTCATTGGCTGAGGCAAACAATGGGTCTATTTTCCATGCCAATCACAAGATAGCAAGTCAAGAAGAGCAGAGGGAGCACTGTCTCTGTGGAGTGTCTGCATGCCTCTGGCCGCCAATCACTGATAACCACGGACACAGGGTCCCTGAAAACCCTCCCTCCCCTCCTTGCTGAGATCAGCATCTCTTTCTAACAGAAAGGACATTCATCATTCATCATTGTCGAGGAGTTTAGTTTAGTTTCAACTGTGAAAACTTCCTAGGCAGCCATTCCTGCTCGCTTCTCTGTGTGACCCTAGCTTCTACTTAGAGTGACTGGCCAGGCTGTGTGCCCAGTAAAAATGTGCTGGATGCCCTGAGGCAGGGGAGGGAGCAGGAAAACCCTCAGTCAGAAGGAGGTTACTGGGAAGGACCACTTTAGCTAGAGGCAGAGGCAGGTGATGCTCGAACTTTGAACCAGAAGAAAAACAAAGATAGGTCCTATTGAGACTTTGGACTTTAACTATTTTAGAAGAAGTGGTGATAAGCAGTGCCTTATTGGAAAAACAAAGCAAAACAAAACACAACCACCACCACCAACAACAAACCAGGATTCTTTTGCAAAAGACAGGTGATAAAATTCTTCGAGGTTGTTACTATCCCACTGTGCAAATCTGTAAACTCACAAGTGTTTCCTCTTCTCAAAGTTAGTGATTTTTGCCCTTCTTAGCACTCAATAATGTTAGTTTCCACATGCATGAGGACAATGTTATCACTGAAGAAACAGTCACTAAATATTAGTATTTTTTTCTTTTGGGGGGGAGGCACTGGGAGTTGAAGACAGGAGTGTTCTACCTCTGAGATGCACCCTCAGCCCTATTTTATTTTGATACAGGGTCTCACTAAGTTGTGGAGGGCCTTGCTAGGTTGCTGAGGCTAACCTTGAACCTGTGATCCTCCTGTCTCAGCTTCCCAAGTACTGGGATTATAGGCATGCACTGCCACATCTGACTCAGATATTAGTTAAATAGGTTTTAAATTAATATCCTAGAGAGAGCAACTGCCAACTGTGTTCCAAACCTTCGAATGTTTGATAGGGATAAGAAATTAATGCTTACTGCCATATAAAATATTGAAAAACATGAGCCTAGGCTGATTCTGTATACAGACTAATAAGTGCATCAGCACAGACTACATTGTGTATTACAGCACAGTACAGTACATCCCAGAATGCTTGAAGAGGGATAAGAAAGCATAGCATTCATATTAATGTACACCTATATGTGAACAGGCAAAAGCTTGTTAATATACATACAAATTACATTTGCTAGACATAGTTAATATTTTCAACTCTGACAGATACCATGTAACTGATATAATTCTATTTTAGAGGGATGGTTATTAGAGGTTGAACCCAGGGGTATCCAACCTCCAAATCACACCCCCATCCCTTTTTATTTTGAAACAGGATTTCACTAAGTTGCTGAGAGTCTTGCTAAATTGCTAAAGCTGGCCTTGAGCCTGCAATTCTCCTGTCTCAGCCTCCCAAGTACTGAGATTATAGGCGTGCACTTAATTTATATAGTTCTAAAGTACTGTCATTATATATCCATTACATAAGCGAGGCACTCAAGTTGGAAGAGGCTGGAAACTTGGCCAAGATCACAGCCTTTCTGTAGTAGGAGAGGGAGGGAGTATCAGGCACAAATACTTTATCCAAGGAAAAGATAAAAAGATAGACATAAATTTAGGAGGATTTCTATAGTACAGAGTCTAGTTAGTCCTTTTTATCCACTGATTCTGCATCCATGGGTACAACCAATTGCAGATTGAAATAATTTTTTAAAACTGCATCTAGCCATGCATGGTCACACACACCTGTAATCCCAGTACTTGGGAGGCTGAGACAGGAGGATTGCAGGTTCGCGGCCAGCCTCAGCAACTTAGTGAGGCCCTCAGAAACTTAGAATCTGTTTCAAAATAAAAACTTAGCTGGGCATGGTGGCACACGCTTGTAATCCCAATACTTGGGAGGCTGAAACTGGAGGATTCGGGTTCATGGCCAGCCTCAGCTACTTAGTGAGGCCCTCTGCAACTCAGTGAGACCCTGTTTCAAAATAAAGAATAAAAAAAAAAAAATAGGGCTGGGGGTGTAGCTCAGAGGTAGAATGCTCCTGGGTTTAATCCCTAGTTCCATATACAAAATAAAAACTTAAAAATATGCCTGAGGGTATAGCCCAGAGGTAGAATGCCCCTAGGTTTGATCCCCAGTACTACAAAAACAAACTGCATCTGTACTGAATAGGAATGGTTATTTTTCTTTTCATCATTCCCTAAACAATATAGTAAAACAATTATGTGCACAGAATTTACGTTATATGAGGTATCACAAGTAGTCTAGAGGTAATTTAAAGTAAACTGGAGAATATACATGCAATATATACAAATACTACATCATTTTATATAAGAGACTTGAATAACCACTGATTTGAGTACTGTCAGAGAAGTCCTGGAACCACCTCCAGCAGATACCACGAGGCTAGAAAGCTGTGAGGGCTGACTGTAGTCTTGCAGAGGAAGGAAATCTACCAAGTTAAAATAACCTGTAATTCCAGTACTTGGGAGGCTAAGACAGGAGGATCACAGGTTGGAGGCCAGCCTCAGCAACACAGTGAAGCCCTCAGCAACCTAGCAAGATACTATTTCAAAATAAAAAATAAAAAGGGCTGGGAGTGTAGCTCAGAGGTAGAATGCCCTTGGGTTCAATTTTTAGTATCAAAAAATAAAATAAAATAAAATAAAATTACCCTGAGTGTTCTTTGCCCTGAAAGAATCACCAAGGGCCCTTTATTTAGACAAATGCACAGTGTGAGTTCTCCACACTTCTTCAAAAATTTAGAAACGTAGAGGTGCTGGCCAATGTCGAACAGCCTCTTAGCATAGCCAACAGTTGTCCTAGGACTTCGATGCCTTAGAAAAATATTTCTCCTCGGTGGATGTAGATTGTGCTGTGTCTCTGAAATCATGACTATTCTTAGAAAAGCACAAGCCTTCTTGCGTGATTATTTGCAGAAACAAGACCACAGCCTGAAAGAGGAATAAGGACAAATAAGTTCTGCCTCAAATTTCAGAAAACAGAGAGTTAGATTGTCAAGGCTTGTTATAGTTTGATTGTTGGATGCTCCCCAAAGGCCACTGGGAGGTGGTGGAGCCTTTATGACGTGGGGCCTAAGGGGAGGAAGTTAGGTCATTGGGGTGTGTCCTTGAAGGAGATGTTGGGACACTGGCCTCCTCCTGTCTCTCTTTGCTTCCTACCTGACATGAGGTGAACAGTCTTCATCTACCATGTGATCCCACCAGGATATACTATACCGCCACATACCCAAAACAACAAAGGCAAGTGACTTTGTACTGATACCTCTAAAACCAACAGTAAAAATGAAACTTTTCTGTTATTAAGCTTATTATCTTGGGTATTCTGTTATAGTAACAGAAAGCAAACTGCCATAAAGTTCCAAATTCAATGTTGTTAAGACAGCCCAGAATGTATTGATATTGTATTTTATATTACATGCACAGAGGCAATGTGTTTTGCTTGCAGGGAAGGCTGGATGGAGTCCACAGTTTGCATGATGTGGGCATCATATTTATTAGATCCTATGATGTTATTAACAGATGCCTTCTGATTTTAAAGTTTTCTGCAAAGCTACGGTAATCAAGAACATAAAAACAGACAGGTCAACAGAGTAGAAGTGAGAACCCACAAATAAACTCTTACACATTTGTGGTTAACTGATGTACAATAAAAGTGACAATTAGTTGACAAGACTAAACAATGAGTAAAGAACTGTCTTTTCAACAAATGGTGCTGGCACAAGTGGATATGGGAAGAAATTATTATTTTTTTTTAAATTCATTCTTTTGAATGAATTACTCAACATATACAAGATTTAACTCAAATGGGGACCTAGACTGGCATTTAAGAGCTAAAACTATAAAACTATTTGAAGAAAACACAGAAGCAAATTATTTTCGACTCTGGATCAGAAAACGGTTTCCTACATATGACAGTAAAATGATGCAGCCAATTTGGAAAACAATTTGGGCAGTCGCTGAAAATACTAAACATACAGCAACTATTCAAGCCAGCAATTCTACTTCTAGGAATATACTCGCGAGAAATGAAAACATATGTCCACATAAAAAAGTCTATCAATGAATGTTCACAGAATCATTATTTGTAATAGCCGCCAAGTGGAAACAACTCAAATGTCCATTAAATAATGAATGGATCAATAAAACAGGGCTATGTCCATACAATGGCATATTTTTAGCAATAAAAGGAAAGGGAGTACTGATCCACACTACGACATGGCTGAACCTTGGTAACATCGTGCTACGTGAAAGAAACAAGCGACACCGGCTGCATCCAGTATGGTTCTATTTATATAAAATGCCAAGAACAGTAAAATCCACTGTGACAGAAAGTAGATTAGTGGTTGTCAGCAGCTGAGAGATGGCAACTGTTAAGGGGTATACGGTTCAGGGTTCTTTTTTAAAAAAGAAATTATTTATTTATTTAATTTATTTATTTATCTATTCATTCATTTATTGTGGTACTGGGGATTCAACCCAGGGTCATTCTACTTCTGAGCTATACCTCCAGCCCCATTTTTGTTTTTTATTTTAAAACAGGGTCTCATTCAGTTGCTGAGGGCCTCTCTATGTTGCTGGGAATACAGGTGCGTGCCACCAGGCCTGGTAGTACAGGGTTTCTTTTAAGGACGATAAAAATTTTCTGAAATTAGACACTGGTGGTTGCTTTACCACTTGATGAATAAAAGTTGCTTGGTTATGTACCCTAAATTAGTGAATTGCATAGTGTGTAACATTTTAACGAAGCTATTATAAAAAATGTATGCACTGAAAGTCAGAAGCAGCATTGCTTTAATGAGATATTGTTCTTTTTTCCAGTGAAAGAAAACCCCTATATTGAAAAAGTATATCTCTTTATTGGAGGAGAGTTCCCAATTTTAGAAATAGGAAAGAAGCATTTCTCTTGGTTCATGGAAATAAAATATTTAAGAGGAAATATGATTGTATCGTCTACTGAAGGCCAAGGCATTTCTTTTCCTTAGACTCTTTCATTTGTTCATACATTTATTCACTAAGCTTTATTTATTCCACAAATACTTACATGAGCCCCTAGTCATTAGCCCTGGCCTTCTGGTGACAGCATTTGAAAAGACAAAGTAGAAAACTGTAGTCACTGACTTTAAAAATAAGAAAACCCGCCGGGCGTGGTGGCGCACGCTTGTAATCCCAGCATTTGGGAGGCTGAGACGGGAGGATCCGGGTTCGCGGCCAACCTCAGCTACCTAGTGAGGCACTCTGCAACTTAGTGAGACTCGGTTTCAAAATAAAGAATAAAAAAATAGGGCTGGGGGTGTAGCTCGGAGGTAGAATGCCCCTGAGTTCAATCCCCAGTACCG
>PVLC010044530.1:0-12131 GCA_004027655.1 Graphiurus murinus | reverse complement strand
GGTACTGGGGATTGAACTCAGGGGCATTCTACCTCCAAGCTATACCCCCAGCCCTATTTTTTATTCTTTATTTTGAAACCGGGTCTCACTAGGTTGCGAAGTGCCTCACTAAGTAGCTGAAGCTGGCCGCGAACCCGGATCCTCCGGACTCAGCCTCCCGAATGCTGGGATTACAAGCGTGCGCCACCACGCCCGGCTGATATAACCCTAACTCTTTTTATTTTTGATTTGGAAACAAGGTCTCTTTATGTTGCTGAGAGTCTCCATATGTTGCTGAGACTGTCCTTGAACCTGCGATCCTCCTGTCTCAGCCTCCCAAGTACTGGGATTACAGGCATGCACCACCATAATCAGTGTAAAAGGGTTTTTTAATTCTCTGTGCACTGATGACTTCATTGATACAATGGGAATGGCCTCTCTCCTCTCCTGGGGCTTACCCAACAGGAAACAGACCCTTGTATTACAGGGATGGAGATTTGCCTGGGGCTGGGTCCCACCTGAAGCCCAGGCAGAACAGGCTGACCCCTGCTCCCATCTGTGCTGCAAGAATGGCCACACCCATGCACACCATGCACAGTGGCAGGAGTCAGACACTGAGCTGTTAGAGGAACTGCACAGCCTAGGATCTGGAGTGGCAACCACTGCCTTGAGCTCAACTTCTGATGAGAAGGATAATTTGGCCACAGCCCTGATACATCATTCCAACAGCAACAGGAATGCCAGGAGTCCTGCTGTCTGCAAGAGGCAGAGGTGGAGACAGGGGAAAGGACAGAGAGGCCTGGGCTTCTCAAACATGCCCTGCTCCTCAAGTTCTGCCTGCAACACTGAAGCAGGATGAAGATAACAAAAGATTAGAGGGAAAAGCAGAGTCCTAGACTGGAAAGGCAGTCGTGGCCTACCCATCACCAGCTTTCTGTGGGACCTTGGACAAGAGGATCTAATTAGGGTCCAGTATGTGCCCAAACCATGCCAAGTTCTTCATATTCATTCTTTCATCCATCTTCATCCCAAACTCCATGAGCAGAAATCGTGATCCCCTAAAGATCTGCTAGGTCAAGTGATTTGCCCAAGGTCATACAACTAGTATGAGGCACATACATGTAGACTGAATTGAAGGAGATAGAGACCAGGAGCCATGAGAAAGGTCCAGTTAGGTCAGGCCCTCATTCTGCAAACCTTGCTGGGGCTAGGATATCAGCTATTACCCTCTTTACCTGTCTCTTTTCTTTACTTCTATACCTACAACAACAGCCTTGCTGGAACCACCTCCAAAGATACAACAAATCCCACCTTTGTAGCCTAAGGCCATTGCTTCTAAGCCACTGTCCCTTCTTCCCTGGATGACCACTGCAGCCTCCTCACTGGTCTCCTATATCAGCCCTTGCTTCCCTACTGTCGATTCTCCACTTGGCAGCCAGACTGAAGTTAAGTCAGGTCACAACCCTTCCCTGCATGAGATTCCCTAAAGCTTCCTACTGCCTTTCAGAAACATTAGACCATCATGATCCCCAGATCGGCCCTTCCAACTTTGCCTTCCTTCCCCCTCCCTGTCACTTACCCAACTGCCAAGTGGCCTCCACACGGTTCCACATACCTGCCACGCTCAGTACTGCTCAGTTCCCTCTGCCTGGGCTGAGTCTGGCTGGATCCTTTCTGATATCCAGCACCACCCTCCCCCTCCACCCCAGGCTTTCTCAGGTCGTTCTGCTTCCTCTTCTATTCTCCGGCTCACTTGCTCAGCACCCATCTTCCCAGCAGTGGAGGCTTCATGGGGATTATCCACCCTGCTCACTGCAACACCCAGTTCACAGCCCAGCACACACAGCAGGGGCTCAGCGCTCATGTAGCTGATGAATGAACCCCAGGCCCACCTGGTTCCGGAAGATCAAGGCCACCACACCACCAATGAGCTCCATGATGAGGCAGATCCCAAGGATGTACATAAACTGGAAAAAAAATTCAGAGATTCACCTGGGGAGGGGGTTAGAGGAAGTGTGTGGGGTTCAGGGGAAGCACAATTTGCTCTAAGGTCAAGCACAATAAGGAGTCACCTCTGTGCAGCAATCACTGGCTCCTGGGCCTTCCACCCTTCCTGCTATGAGAACACAGGGCCCACAAGGTCCAGGAAAGCCCATCTCTAGAGCCAGAGACAGGAAGACTGACTCAGGTGGACTGTTACCCACGTGGGTCCCAGGGTTGTTCAGTAGGGTCTAGGTGGACATGCATCCCCCACCCCGACACACACACACACACATACACAACAGGAGAGCTGGGCTCACTCCAGCACAGCCAGAGGGCACAGAGGGCTTGACGGGCAGGCTGCTGGAGTGGTGTTTCCAGGCCCCTCCAAAGTGACATCCCAGGCCACCCAGGGCAGGGTGCAGAAAGCTTAGTGGACACAGCCCATGCCTTCATCAGAAAACAGGCACCCTCCAAACCAATTCCAACAACTTCCAGCCTCAGGCCGCACCATGAACCTGCCTCTGTGGGATTACAAGGGTTCCCAGGTGATGGGAAACAGGTCAAACACACATCTTCAGAGGGAGCGGATCTGCCTACCCAGTATCCCCATCTCTCATCCATAGTATGGGGATGCGGGTCGGGTTGACCCCACTCCCCGAGCCCAGAATGAGCACATGACCCAAGCCAGGCCGACCAGAGCCCTGACCCTCCAGCTGGAGTTCTCAGGAAAGATATCCTGGGACCAGAAGCTATAAGGGCTCTAGGGGCCTGAGGTTGCCAGTGACCACTACGCAGGAAGCCAGAGAACAGTGCTAGGTGGGAGCAGTTCCACTAGGGAAGACTGCCCAGCTCTACCCATTGGCCACGTAGCCCCTGCTCTGACACAGGTCAGCCATGTGGGGGCTGTGGCTCAGCACCACTCTTTCTTTCTTTCTTTTTTTCTTCTTTCTTTCTTTCGTACTGGAGATAGAACCTAGTGGCATTCTACCTCTGAGCTACACCCCATAGTCCTATTTTATTAATTTTATTTATTTATTTTTGTGGTACTGGGGATTGAACTCAGGCATTCTACCTCTGAGCTATACCCCAGCCCTATTTTTCTTATTCTTTATGTTTTGGAACAGGGTCTCACTAAGTTGCGAAGTGCCTCACTAGGTAGCTGAGGCTGTCCACGAACCCGGATCCTCCAGTCTCAGCCTCCCAAATGCTGGGATTACAAGTGTGCATCACCACGCCCGACTTCTTTTATTTTTGAAATAGGCTCTCACTAAGTGGTGGAGGACCTCACTAAGTTGCTGAGGCTGGCTGCAAACCTGTGATCTTCCTGTCTTAGCCTCCCAAGTACTGAAATTACAAGTGTGTGCCACTATACCCAGCTACACCAGCTATACTGGCTACATTGGCTCCTTTTCTATCTTTGTCTGAGCTCATCTGAGTGCGGTTTCTCCAACTGAGGGTCAAGATGAACACAGAGTTTAAGTAGAAGGGTGTGCAAATCAGCTGTTATATGTAGACCAGGAGTGGCCTGGACTCTCCTGGGCCTCTGTGGTCCCATGGGCTGGTCTAAGAAACCCTCTGGAGGAGCCGAGCTGCCCAAGGGCCCTGGGGCCGGTCTCCACGGGCTGGGCAAGGCCCACTCACCGCCTGGAGCAGGTACAGGTTGTCCCGGAGGGAAGCCAGCACACCAATGAAGGAGACGATGAACATGACGACCCCCAGGAGGATGAGGATGATGGCCGGGGCCAGGAAGGCGCTCTCCAGGGTCTTGTACTTCTGCCGCTCGACCTCGGCATAGATCCCCACGGATAAGACCAGGGCCCCGATCAGCTGTGAAGACAGGAAGTGAGAGGACTGTGTGCCGTCCCTTGAGCTTCTCAACAACGGCTCCCCTAGGGCTGTGGTGCCTGCCCTAGGGACCTTGTGTCTCCCAAAATTTCTCTGTTGAAGTCCTAACTCCCAGTACCTCAGAATGAGACCATATTTGGATATAGAGCCTTTAGAGTGGCAATTAAGTTAAAATGAAGTCATTAAGGTGGCCCTAATCCAATAGGACTGGTCTCCTTTTTTTTTTTTTTCCTCCTTGTGGTATTGGGAATTGTACCCAGGGATGCTGTATTTTGAGCTACACTCCTACCCTTTTTATTTTTTACTTTGAAACACAGTCTTACTAAGTTGCTGGGACTGGCCTGGAACCACTGATCCTCCTATCTCAGTCTCCCAAGTTCAGGGATTACAGGCCTGTGCCACTGTGCCTGGCAACTGGTTTCCTTTTAATAAGAGATCAAGACACAGAAACACACAGAGGGAAGACCAGGTGAAGACACAGGGAGAAGACAGACCTCTACAAGCCAGAGAGGCCTCAGAAGAAACCGACCCTGTCAGCACCTTGGGCTTGAACTTCTAACCTTCAGAACCGTGAGAAAATAAACGCAGCGGTACTTAATATTACAGCAGCGCTATACAGACCCAGTTCAGAGTAACTACTTAGAGACGAGCACTGATGTGTTGGGGGAAATGCCACTGGTTAGAGGGTCATGAAACATGGGCTCTAGTCCAGCTCTGCCATTTGCTAACCTAGGTCTTGGACAGATACCAGCCACACAAGTCCGTTTTCTCATCTGAAAAATGGGTATGAACACTCACTTCTACACTATTCATCCCAAAGCCCAAAGGCTTTAGCAAGACAAGAAGGTAGGAACTCTAGACCTGAAAGCACAAGGCCACTATGATTCGTACTGAACAGGCAGGTCACCCGAAGGAAATTTAAGAACTGCTCAGAGGGACAGACACTTCACACAGTATCAGAAACAAGGAATTTACTTTCAGGGTGACCATAAGGAAGGCCAAAGTTTAGAGGAATTTTGAGGGGATTTTTAAGTAGAATCCCCCATTGTCAACTATTTTTTAACAGTGGAGACCTGATAGACAGTATGTTTTAGGACATAATGTAACTTCCACCAGGACAACCCAGGCTCCTCACTGCTGTCAAACACACTAAGCGTGTGCACCCCAGCATCTTTGCACAGGTGGTTCTCACTACCCAGAATGAACTCCCTCCTGATATCCTCTACCTCCTACTGTCTTTGCTCAGTGGTCACTTGCTTGGTGGGGCTTTCTGGGGCCACCTTATATAGAAGTGGAAAGTCCCTCTCCATGAAACTCCTTGTACCTTTTTCCTGTTTTGTTTTCCTCCTTTACACTTTGTCATACTAAATTATTTGTTTTATTTTTTGTCTGTCTTCCCCACCAAAATAGAAGCTCCATGACAGGGGGATTTTTCCACTGTCTGGGGCATGCCCAGCACCCTGACGGTCCACGCTGGGTTTCCCCACAGGGCTCCGGGGTTTGAGTCAGACACTTTACCCAGTCTCCTGCCTGCCTGTCCAAGGACTCTGACTCCCCGGACCACACATTCCGGAGGGCAGGAAAAGTCACCAGATAACTGCATTCTCACGGAGCTGAAGGCAGCCCAGGAGGGTAACTGGAAGCCATGGTGCTAACAGCTAAGGTCAACTAAAGGAAGTGAAGGATAATACAGACAGGATGTTGGCAAGAGATGCCAAGGACACAGCTACCCTCAAAGTCTCCATCCAGAACACTGAGAGACTGCCCCAAACGTATGTCTACCCCAGCCTTCAAATGGCCATAATGGGCCAGGTACGGTGGTGGATGTCTGTAATCTCAGGAGGGATTATAGGAGGTTGAGATGGGAGGATCTTGGGTTTTTGCCAGCCTAGGCAACTTAGCAAGGTCCTCTGCAATTTAGTGAGACCCTGTTTCAAAATAAAATAGGGCTGGAGGTATAGCCCAGAGATAAAACACCCCTGGGTTCAATACCAAGTATCACACACACACACACACACACACACACACACACACAAAAAAAAAAAAAAAAAAAAAAATAATAATAATAATTGGCCATAACAGGCTCCTTATTGATCATCATGTCCTCACAGAAGATCCCCATGACCAAGACTCTCCTGGTAAAGGGAAGTGCCCACTTCCTCCTAAATTCTAATGATGGGGACTACAGAAGTCACACAAATGGAGCTTACTAAGTAGACACACTGCTGACAGAGGACTACCAGGAAACCAGCTCTCTGGGGCCCAGCACCCTCCTGTATCTCAAGGCTAAGTACCATTCCTCTTGGCTTGAAAGGATAATTCCCTGTAATCTAAAAAGTTTGCTGAGACAACCCCGCCTCAGTTCAGGAGGAATGCCTCTCCACACACATAGGCCAGGAAGGACTAAACTTGGCCGTCAGCCACTTGTTAATGAGTTGGCTATATCAGGAAAACCAGGATATCATCAAAATTACCCACTTGGGTAAAATCTAAAATTTATAAGCAGCAAATGCTTGTGGGCGCACGCACACACATGACCTCTGCCTTAAAACACCGACTGCGGAAATATTTAAATCTACCTTAGACAGAGGAAGATTAACCAGAGGCTACCTGGTCAGTCAGCCTCCAAACCCCAGAACAGTGAACCTCAGCCCCACAGACCCTCTGAGAACAACGGCAACTGGCCTTTGAAAAGCCACATCTCCAGCTTCTGAATGGCTCCAACTACAAGGAATTGGTTCCTCAACCCTAACCCTGAACAAAGCACCCAGAAACCCCCACTGAAGAGCTGAGGGTGGTGATGGAGCAAGAGCCCTGCAGAACGGAGCCCCAGAGTCTTCTGCGCCCTGGCATGCAGCCAACCAAGTATTGAAGGGCCCCATATTCTCGAGGGCTGCAGAGGTGGGGATTCATCTTCTGCCTTGATGAAGAGTGTAATTCTCACCCTGTCACCGAATCCACATGACTGTTCCATCTTAATATTTTCAGAGTTTATTCCGTGCAGCCAGGCGTGGTGGTGCATGCTTGTAATCCTAGTACTTGGGAGGCAGAGACAGGAGAACCACAGGTTTGTAGCCAACCTTGACAATTTAGTGAGGCCCTCCACTACTTAGCAAGACCCTGTTTCAAAACAAAGAATAAAAAGAGGCTGGGGCTTTAGCTCAGGGGTAGAATGACCCTGGGTTCAATCCCCGGTACTAAAAAAAGAAAGAACTGATTCCATGCATTTTGAGAGTTCTATGCTTCCTGGGATATAAAGGTTCCTCTTCTCCAGCAAGACTAGCATGTGGGACCTGATGTCTCCCTCGCCCTTGGGTCTCTCCCAATCCCTCTTTCCTGCCTGGGGCTGTGCTTCTGTGACCAGGTACTCAGCTTTGGAAACCATTCCTCAGACCCCAGTTCTGACAGAACCGCCCTCAGTCCTGTGACAAAGGCAGCCAGTGCCTTCTTCTATCTATCTTTACAAGCTCCCTCGGGCCCAGGAACCACTCCAGAACAGCCTTGCTGGCGGAACACGAAGCTTCCCTTGGTCTGATGTCATTCTCCCACTAGAAAGCACTGCCATTTCCTGGCTAGTTGGCCTTGTGGTGTGACATTTCCAGACCACAACAACCATGGGAACAGCTCCCATGGCAAATGAACACACAGGCCTCTGACTCTCCTGCCACTGCAGAGTTGTCACAGGCCCGGCCCGCTTCTCCTGGTCCAGCCAAGGTGCCCTCCCATCCCTCAGATGACACCCCCCCCCAGCCTCCCACAGGGCACAGGTGGATCTGGGCTCCTTACCCACGTGTTCCCTGGGGCAGTGGATATGGGGAGAGGCCTGCACAAACCTTCCCAGGAACTTCAAAATTTCCAGATGATATTTACATCTCTGATGACATCAGCTTATCCATCTGAGTTTAAAATGATCTGTCAGTGCCAACATGAAATCCTGTCCATTCCTCTCTGCTAATTATAGCCCTTCCCCAGGCAGCCAGCCACTCCAGCCCCAGCACAGGAAGCAAATGGCCCATTTGTCAAGCAGGACAGATTCAGCTAAACAAGGCTGGGGGTGGGGATGCGTCATGTCCATCTGGGGCCAAGAGGGGAAAGAACATGCTGCTGGCAGAGCAGGGGCCAGGCCCAAAGGCGGAGGCTTTGTAACCATGCAGCATCTTCAATGGACTGCAGGGGGGCCCCGTTGCCCGGTGTGAGGCAGCCTGAAGATCCGCCTGCAGCCTGGGACCCAGCTTCCTCCTATGCCGGGCTCCAGGCAGCTGTTGGAAAGCAGGAGGCCCTGGGAGACATTCTAGCACCTGCATGCCCTTCAGGAAGCATCTGGTCACCGTCCCGGCTGGCTCACCCTTAGCTGGGGCAAGCCTATACTTAAAAGGGAACTGAAAGGTCCATTTTCATCCCAAAAGGCATATATCAGGCTCCACTGTATTCTGGGCTCTGTATTTGGCTCCGTAGAGTCAAAAGGGGTCAGAAGACTAGATACAGGGCAAGACTGGATCAGGGAGAGTAAGGGACCCTGGAAATGACACCCCTAGGGGTAGAATTCAGGAAGTCTTCAAACAGGGGCTGGAGGACAAAATCACACCTTTCCTTTTGTTAATCTCTGCTATAGTTTGGATCTCAACTATCCCACAAAGGTCCAGTGGTAAAGGATTGCTCCACAGGGTGGTCCTATTGGGAGGTGTGAGGTCATTAGGTCATTGGGGGAGTGACCTTGAAGGGGATAGTGAGACCCATCCTGATCCTCTTCCTCTCTTTTGCTTCCCTGGCTGCAACATAAGCCATTTTGCTCTACCACATGCTGCCTCGCCACAGAGCCAAAAGCAACTGGGCCAATAGAACATAGAATGGAACCTCCAATACATGAGCCAAAATAAGCCTTTCCTCTTTATAAGTTGATCATCTGGAGTATTTGTTATAGCAACAGAAAACTGACTAGCATAATCTTTAATTGAAATGCTACCTTCATCTATTTATTTATTTCTGGTACTGGGGATTGAACCCAGAGGCATTCTACCCAATTTTATTTCTTATTTTGAAACAGGGTCTCACTAACTTGCAGAGGGCCTCACTAAGTTGCCGAGGCTGACTTTGAACCTGTGATCCTCCTGCCTCAGCCTCCCAAATACTGGGATTACAAGCATTGCGCCACCACGGCACGCTGCTTGAATTTTGAATGCAGGTAACCAATGGAGACAGTTAACAACACCTGCACCTTTGGCACCAAAAGCAATCAGATCACAGTGCATATACTTTAAAATATCATTTATGTTCCTCATTACTTCAGAAGTACAGTATTATTACTCACTGCTAGTTCTTGTGATTTAATGCATCGATAAAGAATCACATTATTACTCTATCACAAATTTGGATGTGCAATATTTTAATAATTCTATCTCAGTATAACTAGTTTCTTTTTAATCTTGTGCATTTCATTACACATTTAAATATCTTATTCTGAGGACGGGTCTATAGGCTTTCCTAGAAAGCCAAAGGGGCTCCTGGTACCAAAAGCCTGGGAAGCAAGACATTAATTCCTGCCCTGGGAATTGGAATAGCAGTGAGAGGGAGGAGGGAGATGTCAGAACATCAGAATGGGCCTGCCGGATAGCCCTAAGAATGCCTTCATTCTGGAACTATCTCATGAGGCACTAGAGGCCCCAAAGCTGTACTGGGCCGGAATGAAGAACTTTTCAGAGCTCCTAGCTTGCAAGGAAGTAGGGAATAAGTAGCTAACCTCCAAGGTCTGAGGGACATTTTGAATAAATGGGCTAGCAGGGCCCCTGCCTCCAGCCTGGAGAAACCCTTATCTTCCCCTTTATCAGTCCTTCTCCCTGAAGCCAACCCTGCCTGGCCCAGGCCCAAGACCACCCCAGGACGGCCACAGGTTCAGCAGCTTCTGTCCCAGCCTCTCTCCTGTACAGATGGGAGAGCTGGGAGGAGCAGCGAGAGGCAAAACAAGAGACAGAAACTGGCACTCTGGACCTCCATGCATTAGCTCAGGGCCCTTGGCCATGTCACATGCCCTCTCTTTTGGCCTCGTTTTTCACCTGTGAAATAGTAAAACTTGTTGCTGCCAATAGAGGAACCGTGCTGTGCCATTCTCATCTCGCCCCTCCTCACCCACAAGAAGCGATCAGTCTCACTTCACAGACCAGATCAAAGGAGCTGAGCCACACAGAACATGTGAGAGGTAGAGTCAGGATCCCAGCCCACGACCTGTCTTCTGGTCTGTCACTGAGGCTCCCTGATGGGCCATTCATGAAGCCCCAGGAGAGGACTGGTGTGAAACAGCTTTACAAAATGCAAAGGTGCTGCAGAACTTTCTGCAGCGTTAGCAATGCCACTAGCCATTGGTGGATAGCAAGGGCCTGGAATGTGGCTCAGGTGCCTGAGGAACTAAATTCGTAATTTTTTTTTTTTTTTTTTTTTTTTTTTTTTTTGCGGGTCTGGGGATTGAACTCAGGGGCATTCTACCTCTGAGCTACACCCCCAGCCCTATTTTTTATTCTTTATTTTGAAACCGAGTCTCACTAAGTTGCAGAGTGCCTCACTAGGTAGCTGAGGCTGGGCGCAAACCCGGATCCTCCGGTCTCAGCCTCCCAAATGCTGGGATTACAAGTGTGCGCCACCACGTCCGGCTCGTAATTTTATTTTTGTTTGTACTTAATTTACTTATTTTGTGGTACTGGGGGTTGAACTAGAGGCATTCTACTTTTGAGCTACACCCTCAGCCCCATTTTATTTTAAAACGGGATCTCACTAAGTTGTGGAGAGTCTCACGAAGTTCCTAAGACTGGCCATGAACCTGCAATCCTGCTGTCTCAGCCTCCCAAGTACTGGGATTATAGGTGTGTCCCACTGTGCCTACCTTTTTTTTTTTTTTTTTTCTAAGAGATGAGGTCTTAGCCCACTGTGGTGACTCGCACCTGTTATCCCAGTACTTGGGAGACTGAGACAGGAAGATCACAGGTTTGAGGATAGCCTCAACAAATAGTAAGACTCTCAGCAACCTAGTGAGACCCTGTTTCAAAATAAAATAGGGTTGGAGGTGTAGCTCAGAGGTAGAATGGCTCTGGGTTCAATTCCCAGTAACACACACACACACACACACACACACACACACACACACACACACAAAGATGGGGTCTTTCTGTGATACTGAGGCAGGCCCCAAATTCCTGGGCTCAAGTGATCCTGCTCAGTCTCTCAAGTAGCAGGAACTACAGGCATGAGCCATTGCACACAGCCTGAATGTGTAATTTTATTTCAGTTTCATTTCAATTTGGTCACATGTAACTAGTGGCCACTATTGGGCAGCATAGCCTAGAGAGTCTTTCACCCAGTGTTGTTCTTTATGGCTCCTTTTGGAAGACAGGAACCACCCTTACTAAAGAGTCACAGGCCCAGTCATTCTGCCACCAGTTAGAGAAGAGTGGACCGGTAGGAACCCACTTCATTTAGGAAAAAAAAATCTCTTCTACTTCCCCCAGAGAGCTCAGTTCTTCTTTTCCTACTCCCCCTGGCCCTAGAGAAAGCAGGACAGACCCAGTGCTGGAGATCCTGGCAGTGTGCCCAACCCCAACTGCTATAGGGTCTATTCAGTCTCCCCGGAGGGTGCCAGCCCCACCTCCAGTATCACCAGGCAGTGTTCTAGGTGCAGGGGCCTCTGTGCTCCTGACCTGGCTCCTGTACCACTCAAAGTGGCTTGTGCTTAAGGAACCGGGCTCCTCCCAGGCCCAAAACAGGGCCAGCTCCTGAGAAAGCAGCAGAGCTCCCACTGCTAGCAACACAGCCAGCCCCTGGCCTTTGTCACCAAGACTTTGTGCCAACTCTGCCTTGAACCTGGACAAGAAAGATGTTCTCCTTTTTAAAAAACAAACATCAAATACAGAAAATTCAGTTCCTTACGATCCTCAGTCCCTGACACAATCTCTGGCCAGGCTGCTTCTGTGTCATGTCATGATACCATTTACTAACCAGTCCCCCTGTCCCCACTGATGTGCTATGACCACATCGCCACACCCTAAGGCCTCACATACGCCTGGGTCTGTTTCTGGCTCTCTGTATCTTCCATTGGTCAATTCGTCCCTAAACAAACTTCCCTATTGTAATGACTACAGTTTTATAATCTTGGCGTCTGGTAAACCAAGTCCCTACTTCCTGTCGTCTTCGTTAAGTGTCCTGGATGGTCTTAGATCTGGATCCTTCCATACACTTTATTTTTTTTTTTTTTTTTTTTTTTTTTTTTTTTTTTTTTTTTTTTTTTTTTTTTTTTTTTTTTTTTTTTTTTTTTTTTTTTTTTTTTTTTTTTTTTTTTTTTT
>PVLC010044529.1:0-12132 GCA_004027655.1 Graphiurus murinus | reverse complement strand
GGCACACACCTATAATTCCAGTACTTGGGAGGCTGAAACAGAAGGATCACAGGTTCAAGGCCAGCGTACTATACCTTATTGAGACCCTGTTTCCAAATAAAAAAGTGAAAAGGTTTGGGAGTGGAGCTCAGAGGTGGAATGTCCCTGGGTTCAGTCCCCAGTGCCACCAAAAAAGAAACGGTTTGCTCTGGGAGGTGGCCTAGGACCTTGAAATAGCGGGAATCCATACTCTACACGGTTCTCCCCTTCTTCCCCAGAGTGGCCATGGTCCGTTTCTTCAACTCCGCCAACGTGCTGCAGGGCTTTCAGATGCACACACGTACCCTGCGACTCTTCCCTCGGCCTGTGGTAGCTTTCCAAGCTGGCTCCTTTCTAGCCTCACGTCCCCGGCAGACTCCCTTTGCTGAGAAACTGGCCAAGACTCAGGCTGTGGAGTACTTTGGAGAATGGATCCTTAACCCCACCAACTACGCCTTTCAGCGAATTCACAACAGTGAGTCTGCCTGCCCTCTGCGGGGCCTCATCTCCTGCCCTGGTCCTCCCGGGCCCTTCCCTTTGCCTGTTCTCTTGCTCATCTTCCACCCCCCCTCCCCTTCCTGTTTAGCTTTATTTGTTTTTTTTCTTTTTTTTTTTTTTGCGGTACTGGGGATTGAACTCAGGGGCATTCTACCTCTGAGCTACACCGCCAGTCCTATTTTTTATTCTTTATTTTGAAACCGAGTCTCACTAAGTTGCAGAGTGCCTCACTAGGTAGCTGAGGCTGGCCGCGAACCCGGATCCTCCGGTCTCAGCCTCCCGAATGCTGGGATTACAAGCGTGCGCCACCACGCCCGGCTTGTTTTTTTTCTTTTTTTAAAAATACTTTTATTGGTGCATTGTAGTCTCACATCATAATGTAATTCATTGTGATAGTGACAAACATGCACACAGCACTTGGTGAGCTTTCTCCTCGCTCTGTCCCCCCTTCCCCTTCCCCATTTAGGATATTGAGATTGGCATTGGTGTTCTCTCTCTCTCTCTCTCTCTCTCTCTCTCTCTCTCTCTCTCTCTCTCTCTCACACACACACACACACACACACACACACACATATAACGTCAACAGAAGTGATTCCTTCACTGAGTCTCCCTCTTTTCCTTCCTCCCTTCCTCCTCTTTCCCTCACTTCCCCGGCTCCACTGAGGTTTCTCTTCCTTTATCTGAAGCCCCTCTGGTATCCTGATTACTCTATCTTCCGCATATGAGAGAGAACATATGACCCTTCACTTTCTGTGACTGGCTAATCTCACTTTACATAATGTTCTCCAAGTCCATCCATTTTCTTGCAAATGACAATATCCTGTTCTTTATTGCTGAGTAGAATTCTGTCAGTGTGTATATCCCACAATTTCGTAATCCTTTCATCTGTTGATGGACACCTAGGTTGGTGCAAGAATTTGGCTATTGTGAGCTGTGCTGCTGTGGACGTCTGCATATATTACTATTGTTCTCTAATTTCTGTCCCTTTGGAAAGATACCCAGGAGTGGTATAGCTGGGCCTGTTTCCCCTTAGGCTCTTCCCTGCCTTTCTGTTGTGCATTTTTCTTGCAGCTGACTGTCTTTTTCTTCTTGGGGTAGATATGTTTGACCCAGCCCTGATCGGTGACAAGCCAAAGTGGTACGCTCACCAGCTGCAGCCCATCCACTATCGGGTCTATGACGGCAACTCCCAGCTGGCCGAGGCACTGAGCGTGCCACCAGAGCGGGACTCTGACTCCGACCCCACTGACGACAGGTGAGCGGCCCCTCCCAGCCCCTTGCCAGCACACAGGAGGCAAAGCCCGTAGCAGTGAGGTGTCAGTCTTGGGCGCCTGGTGTTCTGTTTTGGTGGGTGGATTATCTTGGCTTCCTGATTTTACCTGTCTCGCCATCTTGAGTCAAGTGCACTCCCCGCTCCCCTTTTTGTTTCTCCGGGTTCTAATCGCAGATTCTTTTCCCTGTCCCTTCCTGGTTTTGTTTCTTTCTCTCTTTCGCGCGCTCGCCTCTGCAGTGGCAGTGACAGCATGGATTACGACGACTCCAGCTCTTCTTACTCCTCCCTCGGCGACTTCGTCAGTGAGATGATGAAATGTGACATCAACGGGGATACTCCCAGTACGTGGGCTGGGGAGGCTGGCCAGCTCTGGGCAGGGGCTGGGTTTGGGATGAGGTGATCTGTACCTGTCTCCCTTGGGTTTTGCCAGATGTGGACCCTCTGACGCATGCAGCACTGGGGGATGCCAGCGAGGTGGAGATAGATGAGCTGCAGAACCAAAAGGAGGCAGAGGAGCCTGGCCCCGAGAGCGAGACCTTTCAGGAAACCCCCCCGCTGCGCTCTAGCTCCAGCACCACCGCCAGCAGCAGCCCCAGCACCGTCATCCACAGAGCCGCGTCTGTACGTGAGGACCAGGAGGGCTGGGACGTAGGCTCCTCTCTGTTAGGAGAGCAGCTCTTAATTGTCTCCTTACCCACACTCTTCCCATCTTCCTCTCCATGCGCCTTATGGCTTAGAGCTTCTGAGATGTAGTTTTGACCCCAGAAGGAAGTCACTGGCTTCGTTCAGGGTGTGGCTAGGATTCCCACAGTGTAGTCTGTGGGGACAGAGAACAGGGGTGCCTCAGAGATGTTCTCCCATACCTTCCATAGACTAGGAACCTGATAGGCCTGGCCCATCCCTGCCAGGCTGAGACTCTGGGAAGGCAGCGCCGGGCACCGGGTGACCGCCTTTTATTTACTGTGGCCGTTAGGAACCTGCTGACTCTGCAGAGATGGACGACAAGGCAGCAGCGGGCGACTCCAAGCCCCTCCCCGCCGTGCCTCCCAGCAGTGGCAAATCGAACGCGGACAGGCGTCAGACAGAGATTGGAGAGGGGTCAGTGCGCCGGCGAACCTATGACAATCCATACTTCGAGCCCCAATATGGCTTTCCCCCTGAGGAAGATGATGATGAGCAGGGGGAAAGTTACACTCCCCGATTCAGCCAACATGTCAATGGCAATCGGTGAGAGCCTGGGGATCCCTTCTAGATGGGTGAGTGAAGGACCGCACTGCAGTGGACCCTGGGCGAGGGGTAACAAAGTCTGAGAAGTCTGAGTGCTCTCGTGGTCCTGCCACCCGCACGGCGGTGCTCTGCTCTAGGGGCGAGGATTTGGGGAAGGGAGCAGCGACTGTAGTGTAGTGTCAGGACCACACTCCCGAGATTAGGTTCCCCTGCCTGGGCTCATAGGTGCCACTGTGCATTCAAGGGCTCAAAAGCTGCTGCGGCCCAACAGCTTGAAACTGGCAAGTGACTCGGACGCGGAGTCAGACTCCCGAGCAAGCTCCCCCAACTCCACCATCTCCAACAACAGCACCGAGGGCTTCGGGGGCATCATGTCTTTTGCCAGTAAGTGCCTTTAGCTGTCTCATTTCTCAGTTCCCTCTTCTCTATGGTACGGCCTGACCATGGCAAATGTTGCTTAAACCTTGAGATGTGGGCTGAGTTGGCATCATCAAGCCCAATTCAGATTGTTTGGGTGATACTGAATAAAGTATTTTTAGATGACATTGATAAAAGACAAACAGAAGCCAGGTTCAGTGGCACATGCCTGTAATACCAGATTCTCAGGAGGCTGAGGCAAGAGAATTGCAAGTTCAAGGCCAGTCTGGGCAACTTAGCAAGACCCTGTCTCAGAATGAAATAAAAAGGGCTTGGAGCCAGGCGTGGAGGTGCACTCTTGTAATCCCAGCATTTGGGAGGCTGAGGCCGGAGGATCCAGGTTCAAGGCCAACCTCGGCTATCTAGTGAGGCATTCCACAACTTAGACTGTTTCAAAATAACGAATAAAAAATAGGGCTGGGGGTATAGTAGCTTGAAGGTAGAAGGCCCCTAAATCCAATCCCCAGTACCGAAAAACAAAACAAAACAAAACAAAAAAAAACAGCTTGGGACATAGCTCAGTGGTAGAGTGATTGCCTAGCATGTGTGAGGCCCTGGGTTTAATCCCTAGTACCAAAAGGAAAAAAAAAAAAAAAAAAAGGGCAGGTTAGCCATTATTGTTACACCTGGAGATTCAGTCTGTTTTAGGCAAGACACATGAGTGGTCAACTGAAAATTAAGCATTCAACTCAAAGTCACACACTTACACTTTTTGGAAATATTCTGGTCAAATCTGATTTGGTTGTATATCTGATATCTTCTTTGCCTAGTGAGGACCTTTCATGACCATACAAGTCTTGTATAGACTTTGAAGTCTATACAAGATTGATTTTTGTGTTTAGAGAATATTTCCAGCAATGAGGAGGGGTAGTACAATTAATTAATTAATTTATTTATTTATTTATGGTACTAGGGATGGAACCCAGGGGCATTCTACCTCTGAGCCACACTCCCAGCCCTATTTTTTATTATTTTTCATTTATTTGTTTTTGCAGTATTTTTTTTTATTTTTTATTTTGAAACAGGGTCTCACTAAGTTGCAGAAAGCCTCACTAAGTAGCTGAGGCTGGCTGCGAACCTGGATCTTCCAGTCTTAGCCTCCCAAGTACTGGGATTACAAGTGTGTGCCACCACTCCTGGTTCCTTTTTTGTTTGTTTGTTTTGAAACACGTTCCAACTAAGTTGTTAAGGCTGGCTTTGAATATGCCTCCCAAGAACGGGAAATAGAGGTGTGCACCACAACTGGTTGGGACAGTACCATTTAAAGATGAGAGATTGGCTCTTAAACTAGAGGCCAGAGAGAGCCACCATAGGGGATGATTATTATTGTGATTATTAGCAATAGGTGAGAGACATGGATGTTATCATGGGAAGTAGCCAGAGAAAGTGGCTGCTGGGTTTTGAACATTCCTTGCAATGGCCTCTTTGTTTGCCTTAAGTTAGACTTGATCCCTTCTAGGATAGAGCAGAGAGGTCTGGTCTAGGACACCGAAGTGCTGTCTGAAAGGAGGGAGGTGCAGACGATGCCACGGGCACCAGGGTGGAACGCTTTGGTTATTTGTGCTGCTGACTCAGTTGCTCTCACATCCGCCCCTTGACAGGCAGCCTGTATCGGAACCACAGTACAAGCTTCAGTCTCTCAAACCTCACGCTGCCCACCAAAGGTGCCCGGGAGAAGACCACGCCATTCCCTAGTCTGAAAGGTAGCTACAGCCTTTCTTTTGCCAAACCAGGTCTCTGTGGGAGGTACGCCGGGCCTCCGGGTGCTTGCCAGGGCCCTGTGCCCCCTGAGTCATTCCATCCGGCTGTCGTCCCCCGTAGTGCTTCTCACGGCTCTCACCGCACAGCATGGTTGTCAGGTAGAGACTGTGGAGCTTGAAAGGTCCTGTCCTATCGTTAGGGTAATGGGGACTGTGGGATGACTGCTGTTCCCGCGGAGGCCTTGTCAGAGGTGCACAACTGGGATCGTCAGCGGCCCCGGTCCTCTGCAGGTTCCCGCTGCGGGAACTCGTGAGGGCCTCCACCCCGAGGAGCTGGCCCGTGAAGGACGGTTGTGGAGAACCTCCTACTGTACGTGGCTTCATGCCGACTGGGGCCCGTGACTGGCCATGTAGTATTGGTTGACTTCTGGGGTCAGTTTAAGACCTTGTTTCAATTCACTTGTGAACTCCGACAGTTTGAGAGGCTTTTCTGAAAAATTTTTTTTTAATTTTTAATTTTTTTGGTGGTACTGGGGATTGAATCCAGGGGCATTCTACCTCTGAACGACACCCCCAGCCCTATTTTATTCTTTATTTTGAAACAAGGTCTCACTAAATTGCAGTCCTCCTGTCTCAGCCTCCCAAGTACTGGGATTACAAGCGTGGGCCACCACACCTGGCTTAATTTGATTTTTATTTGTTTTCTCTGGTATTGTGCTGAAATATTTAATTATAATAGAAAGTATAGTGAGAAGCAACTCTATGTATTCTTTTATTCTTTTGGTGGTAGTAGGTATGAACCCAGGGGCATTCTGCCTCTGAGCTACACCCTCAGCCCTATTTTATTTTTTATTTGGAAATAGGGTCTCACTGAGTTGCAGAGGCTGGCTATGGCCCTGTGATCCTCCTGTCTCAGCTTCCCAAGTACTAGGATTACAGGCATGTGCCACCACGCCCAGCTTTTTTTTATTTTTATTTTTTGTTTGTTTGGTGGTACTAGGGATAGAATCTAAGGGCATTTTACCTCCTAGCTTCACTCCCAGCCCTATTTTATTTTTTATTTTGAAACAGATTCTCACTAAGTTGCTGAGGGCCTAAGTTTCTGAAGTGAGCCTTGAACTCGTGATCCTTTTGTCTCAGCCTCCAGATTACTGGGATTACAGGTGTGTGTCATCACGCCTGGCTTCCATGTATTTTTTTATTTATTTATTTTTATTTTTTATTTTATTTTTTGTGATACTGGAGATTGAAGCTGGGGGCATTTTACCTCTGAGCTACACCCCCCGCCCTTTTTTTAAATTTTTATTTTGAAACAGGGTCTCACTAGGTTGATGAGAGTCCCATTACTTGCTGAGGCTGTCTTTGAACCTGCAATCCTCCTGTCTCAGCCTCCCAAGCACTGGGGTTACAGGCATGTGCCACCAGGCCCAGCATTCCATGTATTTTTAAGTGACCTCTCACTCCCAGTGGTTAAAAATATCGGAGTGTAAGAAATGATCTCCAGTGGGGTGGGAACATGAGCCAGGTGGGCAGGAGGTCATCGGAGTAGTAGTGTGGGGCACGGTGAGTCCTCACAGGGCCGGGCAGGTTGAAGGGAAGCGGGCTGACGCTCTCTCACCGCATGCTGATGCTTCATCTCATTTGCGGCACTCATCCCCGGCCACCTCCCCTCCCCACAGCCCCACCTGCACCAGCATCTGCAAGACGAGTCCCTTCCTGTGGACCCCGCAGGCCCTCGGGACCCCTGTGCTGAATGTTTCCTGAAAACCAGTGGTCTCCCTTCCATGCATGTGCCTGTTTAGTTCCTCGAGGCTCTCTGTGTCATTTACCCGCCCCTGGCTTTGAGAGGCCCTGGCCTTAAGGGTGGTCTCTCCTAGAGCCTTGGTTGTCTCCTGGTCACTTGGCTTCTGGCTCTGATGTGCCCAAGAACCAAGGTTACGTGCACTGTTTCAGCTTCGGGAGAATGCTTGGATGATCTGACTTACTGCTCCAACGAGGGGTACAGGGGATGCGGTATTGTGGTGCACCTACTAATTGTGTATTTTGTGTCCCAGTATTTGGGCTAAATACTCTAATGGAGATTGTTACTGAAGCCGGCCCCGGGAGTGGTGAAGGTGGGTCTTGCCCGTGAGCTGTGCATGATCTTTTTTCCTAGCATCTTCCGTGCCTGCCTGAGGGCCTCCCTCCTCATGGAGCAAGCGGCATCACATGAGTGACCTGCCTTGCCCGTCCCCCACGACACCCGTGCTGCCCGTGGGGCGTGCTGCCGGTGCATGTGGAGTGGCCTGAGTCTCCATCCCCACCTCCTTCACAGTGCCGTGGCTGCTTTCTCATGTGTGCGATGCCCTGGTGCCACCCCACCCAGCCCTGCTGGGAAGTGGGCGTGCAACATGGTGACCCGGGCTGTGCTCCTGCGAGCTCCTGGACCATGACAGTCATGTCTCTCACTCCTACCTCCCTGCTATAGGAAACAGGAGGGCCTTAGTGGACCAGAAGTCATCTGTCATTAAACACAGCCCAACAGTGAAAAGAGAGCCTCCGTCACCCCAGGGCCGATCCAGCAATTCTAGGTAATAAGTTCTGAGCTATTTAAACAGTTCTCAGGTGGGGGTAGTGATTCCTGTGCAGAACTCAAGGGATGCTCAGGATTGGGAGAGATACTCTCAGAGGGTAAATCAAGTCAGTTTCCTGCCAGCACTTGCCATTCTGACCCAGTCCCCAGACAGCCTAACGGCTCACGGTGTGGAGGAGGGTGAAGCTGCGGTAGTGGGGACTTGGCAAACAGTTTCTTGGAAGAGATGGGGGATGCTGTGGGTGTTGGAGACTTGGCTTTGCGTTTTGCCCCTGGAGACAAAGATCTGGTCTGGTGGAAGGGGGGATGCTCTGCCAAGGAGCTGTTGACCACAGAAGTGGTGTGCGGCCCCGTAGCGAGAACCAGCAGTTCCTGAAGGAGGTGGTGCACAGCGTGCTGGACGGCCAGGGCGTGGGCTGGCTCAACATGAAAAAGGTGCGCCGGCTGCTGGAGAGCGAGCAGCTGCGCGTCTTCGTCCTGAGCAAGCTGAACCGCACCGTGCAGTCAGAGGACGATGCCCGGCAGGACATCATCCCAGATGTGGTCAGTGCTGGGGTGGGGAGTCAGAATCAACTGGGCAGAGGGATGTGGATGTGAAAGGAAATTTGCCAGCTCTGGCCCTGGATTATCGTTGCAGGAGATCAGTCGGAAGGTGTACAAGGGAATGCTAGACCTTCTCAAGTGCACGGTCCTTAGCCTGGAGCAGTCCTATGCCCACGCAGGTCTGGGGGGCATGGCCAGCATCTTTGGGCTTCTGGAGATCGCCCAGACCCACTACTACAGTAAAGGTAGGGCTCATACCTGCTGGGAGGCATGCTGTCCACAGCCTCCTGCCCGGCTCCGAAAGAGTCAACGCTCTGTCCCCGTGGCAAGTTTTCCCGTGCCACGCTGCTTCACATCAGGCTTTGGGGTTTTTCTCTAGTGCATGTGTGTATGCAGTGGATATTTTTCTATCGTGAAAATAAGGTGTTGGCTTTTCTTACCTTGCACTTCCTCTATCCTCTATCTTCCTGCATCCTGGCTTCTCCTGCCTCATTTTCCTGCCTTGATTCCCATTCACTACCTTTTTTGACCTTTTTCTGTATTTGGTCTTTTCCTTAGAACCAGACAAACGGAAGAGAAGTCCCACAGAAAGTGTAAATACCCCAGTTGGCAAGGATCCTGGTCTGGCTGGGCGGGGGGAGCCAAAGGCTATGGCACAGCTGAGAGTCCCCCAGCTGGGACCTCGGGCACCAAGTGCTACCGGAAAGGGTCCCAAGGAACTGGACACCAGAAGTTTAAAGGAAGAGAATTTTGTAGCATCTGTTGGTACGTATCACTCTGTTTGGTGTGCTAGAGGGGTCCTGGCTTCTTAACTATCCCTCCCTCCTCTCAATCCATCCAGAATCCTGCCTTTCTCTTCCCCATGCTTTGCTTTCTAGAGAGGAAGATAGGTCTGTGTCCATTTCCAGTGGCATTCTTTATACTGCGCTATCCCTTAAGCCTCATCTGTGGCCACCCCATCCACATCTTCCAGGAAGGGTGGAAGTTTTGTTTAGAGGCCCCTGAGGCTTAGTGCAGGGAGTCTGAGTTGTACTCCTTGCCCCTCTTTTATTTACATTTGGATTTCTTCTCATAGCAGAGAGGCCATGTGAATTCTTGGAAGCTATAATGAAGTGCATAGATACACCTTTGAGCTACAAAATTTTGATCCTCTGGGTGTCTGACGCCAGTCTCCCCCCATCTGAGCGTTACACTCCTCTGGAATTTGCTCCTCTGCAGCATGTCTGGCAACCCTGCTTCCCTGGGTTCTAGACCTCGGAGGTATAGATTTCTGAATCAGCTCCTCTTAAAACCCTTCCTGTCTGGACTCGATTAAAAGGTTGCTTACGTTTGGTGTTTCTCCATGCCCTCTGTGGTGTCACCTCCGTTTGGCTCGCTCCCTGCTCGTCCTTGAGTCAATCTAGGCTGTACCTTTCTTTTTCTGGTTCTGGTTCAAGGTCCCCGGGCGCTGTGCCTCCAGCTGATGCCTCTTTACCGCAACCACTAGCAGTTGTCTTGTGCTTCCATAAATGGTAACGAGGAACCAGTTTCCTTTTGAGGGGAGCGCTGCTTCACCAGCCAGCATACTGTTCTCCTAGAGGCAATCGGCCCTGACTTTCTCCTGCCTCATGTGATGTTCTACAAAAAGTACTGACCTGCCAGTCTGAAGGTCTGGAGTTTGAGTCCTGTGTCTGCCCACAATGAGGTCTATGACTCCGGGCAAATCACTTTCCCGTCAGGGTCTGTCTCCTCATCTGGGAAATGAGATTGCAATAAACTCGGAAGTTCCTTTTAGGAAAAGAATTGTGCCGATCAGTATCCTCTCTGCTTTATCCCAGGGAGATGAATAGTCTTGATCATTTCATGTTCTCTACTGGAGGCATTTTCCAGACAACTGGCTGAGAATGGGCTTTTTGGTAGGGCAGAGACACATTCTGAGGGGGAGTTGGTTTTTGGGTAGCAAGAAGGATGCTGACTGCCTGCATGAGTTGGCCTCCATCCAGTCCATCAAGTCAAACAAATTCGTGCTCTTGCTTCCGAAGCACTTGGCTGCTTGAGATGAGTGTTTCTCTTATCTGACATATCTAAGAGCTGCTGTTTCTCAGCTCATTTGGCAGAGAGAGCATGGTGTAGTGGAAGTCAAACTGATCCTAAGTTTTGCGCTCCAGCCTCTTCGGGATCAGTTTCCTTGTGCCAAAGCGAAGGTGCTTGATGAAGGGCCCTTCCAGCTCAAACATTCTACGGGGTTTTTTACGGACACTTTGGGGTTGGTTTTAGAAAATTGGAGTCTTCAGTTGATGAGTTTGGGGAAAGGCATTGGATCTTTTGGTTCTCCCCACCCCCAACCCCTGCCCCTGCATATCTCTTGATTGGTAATCCTGTGCCTGAGACTGAATCAGCTTTGGGGAGTGGGTTTCCATTTTGTCCGTCTGACCAGCCTCTGACTCTCTGTCTTTCTCTCCTGCTTGCATTGCATCTGGGGTAGAATTGTGGAACAAGCACCAGGAAGTGAAAAAGCAAAAAGCTTTGGAAAAACAGAGTAAGGAACAAATGCCCCTTCCTGTCCCCAAGTTGCCCATACCTGCCAACTCCCCAGGCCCAGTTGGGGCAGGCTCCCTTTGTCAGCCCCACCCCAAATTTGCTCTTGGGGGGGATTTGAACTGAAAGCAGGTAGGTGGTGTGCGGCTCCTAGGTGTATGGCTTGTAGGCTGCCTCTTGCCCTCCCTCATAGCAGTCAGGGTGTCTACTGAGTAAAATCCCTCCGACTTTGGTTCCACTGTGGCAGAGATGGTGGGGAGACTGTCGATGGCGGCGCCCTCAGTGGCTGACGCTCCGCACCACCAGGAGGCCTGTGGGCACAGTTGGCAGAGATGGTTGCTGTCCCTCCGTGTTGAGTCTGTAGCTGCCCGGCTCTCTCTGGTGGCTTGCCTAGGCACGCTTTCTCGCTTTCTGTCATTCTGTCCTTCTGCCATACCATGTGTGTGTGGGTAAAATGGAGGTGTGTTCGTCCTCACCTGTAGACATAGGGTGGGGGTGAAACAGTGGGTGTTTCTTTCTCTCTTTGGGCCTAACCTTTTCGGGCCCCTCTGGACGTATTTGTGCGGGAAGCGCCGATTGACCCAAGGACCCTTAAATGGCCTCAGGCACCCGTGAAGCTGTGACTCGGTGGTGCTGTAGAGTATGGGCTAGATGTTTGTTTGTGGAACTTTTCTGTTTTAGGATGATTTGCTCGGAATTTTCTCAGGTTGAGAAGAGGGCTGCAGAGTCCCTTGAGACCAGGTCTAATTTGTCCTACATGGGTCTTAAGGCATCTGGGGACCTCTTCTTCCACGGGGTCCCTGGGGTTGGGGGCAGTCCCTGGAAAGGTGACTGGGACATGCTGAGCAGGTCTCGGGCCAGGCTGTGCTGCTGTCCCACTCCCTTCCCCAGCGTGCCCCAGCCTCTGGGCTGAGTAACAGAAGTCTTCCCCCACTCAGGGCCGGAAGTAACCAAGCCTGCCTTTGACCTTGGTGAGACCGAGGAGAAGAAGTCCCAGATCAGCGCAGATAGTGGTGTGAGCATGACACCTGCTTCCCAGGTTGGTGACAACCTTGTCAAAAGTTTCCAGGGTTTAGTTTGCTGTTGCAGAATACTTTCCTACTATTATTAGAATCACCATGCATGTTGTGATACAGTATTAGTATCCATTGAAGATTGTTATCAAGCTGGGCGTGGTGGCGCACACTTGTAATCCCAGTACTTGGGAGGCTGAAACAGGAGGATCACAGGTTCACGACCAGCCTCAGCTACTTAGACCCTCTGCAACTTAGTGAGACCCTGTTTCAAAATAAAGAATAAAAAATAGGACTGGGGATGTAGCTTGGAGGTAGAATGCCCCTGAGTTCAATCCCCAGTACCGAAAAAAA
>PVLC010044528.1:0-12137 GCA_004027655.1 Graphiurus murinus | reverse complement strand
AGTGTTATAAATTCTCACTTACCCATGCTATATTTGTTGTTGAACCTAATCTCTCTCTCTCTCTCTTTCACTTCAAGACTCCATTGCCATGGTCTCTATCATGGTCTGTCCCTTGACTATAAATTCCCCCTTGTTTATCCTTTGTTTATCATTTACCTCATTTCTCCCCCCACAATTGCAATGATGCCAAATAAATTCTACTTTTCCATGCTTTACAAAATCTCACTAAATTATGCATCATCTATCTATGTATCTATCATCTATCTATCAACAAAACCAACCAACCAACCAACTAATCAACCAATAAGAAAGCAGTGTGTGAATTGAGATCAAATCTGACCCTTCAGTCAGCCATTTTTCAGTATTTACCTTTCCTGTATGGCAGAATTATTTTCAGTATTAATCTTGAATAGAAACAAATAGTCATAATGGTTAATACTAAAACTTAATCTGTGAAACATGTATTCAACTTTGTATATAGATTCATACCAGTAAACACGGGAATAAGTCAATTCTAATAAAACTACTGTGTCTATAAAAGTCCAATTCAGAACACTACTTAATCATACTGCTGATGTAATATTTTATTTTCTACTTAATTTTTATAAAAGAGAGTAAATTTCAATTTTAACACTATTCAAGCCAGGTGTTCGAGATTGAGACAGGAGGATCTCAGTGTCAATACCAGCCTTAGCAATGTTAGCACCTTGTTTCAAGACACACCATAAAAAGGGCCAGGGGTATAGCTCAAAGTAGAATACCTTCGTTTTCAACCTCTAGTATCAACAAACAAACAATTATTCAAAATCAAAAAATTATTCAAAATCAGAAAAAATACAACTTCACACTTATTAAACAAAAATAGTATACTTCAATTTGCACTCTTTTAAATTTTATGACTGAAACTCTGAATACAAATGAAGATCTCAAGGGGTCACACAGAACACAACTGAAGAAGCTCAACTCTACCATCCAGCCTTTATAATCAGCCTTTACAATCACCGTGCCAGCATGGTTTATTCCAACTCTTCTGTTATCTAACTTTGTCTGGCTTGGAGTTACGGGATGGCCTCATGCCTGCAGAATCTTTAAATCAACTTTTATGCAAAGGTGAGAAAAACACAGAAACAAACAACAAAAACTTACAATCCAGCAGGGATAAAGACTTTTTACATAATAAAAATGCATTAATCTGAAGCATACATGCATAGGGTTAAAACTAAGTAATAACCAAACAATTAGGTTATTACTTGGTTACAGAAATTAGGTCAATAGAAATTTTCTTTTCATTTTCCCCATAGAGGAATATTTTAGCATTGATAATATTGATAATATTTTATTATTGATGAGGTTTAGAATTGCCAGTGCATGGTGATTGTGTTAGTTTTTCATCACTATAGCAAATACCTGAGTTACTATAAAGAGAAAAGCTTTATTTTGCCTCACAGCTTGGGAGGTTGCAGTTCATGACTAGGTGGACACATTGCTTTTAGGTCTTTGTTGTGTATTTGGAGGGGGAGGGCAGCAGCAAATAATAGTGAGCAAATCAAACTTCTCATCTCATGGCCCATAAGTGGAAGACAGGAAGAAGAAGGGGCTGGACTCTCATGATCCCCTTTGAGGACATACACCCAGGGAGCTGGCACCCTGCCACTCGGTCCTGCCTCCTCAAGGCCCCATCGCCTCCCAACAGTGCCACACTGGGACTTTTGGTGGGGAAAATAGTCAAGGTACAAACTATCGCAATTAGAATTCTAGTTGGCCTAATGCAACCTCTTATTCCTTTGCTCAGCATGCACTGCTCCTACCACCTTCAGCTTTGGGATGCTGCTATTTAGAACCAAAGGAAAGGGTCAAAGTTGGAAATTGGTGGCATGAAATGTGCCCATCCTCCTGTATCCCATGCCTGCATCACTCGTGGAAATCAGTTCTCACTGGCACATGCTCCATGCAGTAGGCAATGGGAGTAAAATGGCCAATGGAATGGAACCCCATGGGACTGACAATGGAGTGAGTATGTAGGAAGTAAATTGGCAAATTCAGAGCAAGGACCACAACTGAGGCAAATCAGGAGTTAGGTGAAAAGGATGCCTAATTAGTTAGGTGGTGCTCTCCAGAGGGGCAATGAAAATGAGGTTCAGCTGTCTCCAAAACAAGTACCAAGACTGTGCTGACATTGTCCACACCAGTCCTATCTCCTACTTTCTGCTTATAATAGAATCTTGGGCTCCCAAAAGGCCACCTTCATGCTTCCTGTTTCTTATATAACCTAGCACCAGGACCTTTTTAATTAGTTTTAGGACTTCTGACATCTCTGTGCCCTTTCCTTTTACTCCCTGCCCACCACCCAGGGTGCACAGAACATGTTTCCTTGGGGCCAGCTGCACCGGGGTTGCAACCCTTCCCATTATGTCTATTCCTGTGATGACTAGGAAGAACCCCAGGACTGAGCTCAGACCTGTGTTCCCTGAGTGGACAGTGGCTAAGACGTGTAAGTGGTGGCGCTTAGAGCAAAGAGTATAACCTCTGGCTGCGGAGGTCCCAGATCCTGAGGCCCAGGGCAATAGAGGCTCTTGCCCTTCATTATGTCAGAAATGTCATGTTATTAGTAGAGATATAATCTAATGTTTGTCTACTTTGACTCAAGGTATTACTATACTAGAGACTAGGAAACCTGGATGAACTTTCCAGAAGAATGAGGATTAAAAAAAAATTCTTGTGGTATTCAAGTGTTATATTTTACTTAGTTGATTAAGCTGTCTTACTTTTTACTTTAGAAAGCATAGTGGAGAAAACAAGCATCAGATCCATCTTTTTTTGCAATGTTGTGACACACTGGTAATAACCACAGTTTGTACCCATTTGTACATAATTACAATGTTCTTTCAGGGATTCTTCTGGGTGAGGCTGAGGATAGATGATAGCGTCTGGGTTCTTGTCTTCCACCTTTTTGTTTACTCCCTGCTCAGAGTTCCATGCAGAAGTTTATGGAGGTTCCTTTCATCTTTTCTCTATAGATTTCATCAAATATCTCATTCTGGGCCACGGTGAAATGTGTTTTCCAGTCTCCTACAGTTCCTAGAAGATGGAATCCCAGACAGGAGTGTCACTCTCTGATTGACAGGCTTGTTGGTCCTGAGTTTAGCATTGGATCAGCCTTTTCCATTCCCCTTCAATGGACACCAGTCCACCTGCAGTTGTTTGCTCTGAGAAGGAGTCCTAGAGATTCTGTGTAGGAGGGTGGGTTTCTAAATACAGTGGACAAGGAGCTGTTGACCTGGCAAGACCTGAACCTACCTGTAGAATATCCACACAAGCACATGGAGGAATTTCAGGGCATTAGGTTGACCAAAGACCCCAGACATAAGAAAGTGCCTACTGTGTGATTCTATGTATATAATAATCAAGAACAAGTAACATCAATCTATAGGATACAGATGAGAATGACAGTCATCTCTGCAGGTGTAGATTGACTATAAAGGCACAGGAGAGTGAGTTTTCTGGGATGATCAATTGTTTGCTACTTGATTGGGTGCTGGTTGAATGGCTGCCCACATTTATCAAAGTTTGTTGAACCATATACTCAAGATATGCGCATGTTTGTATGTAGATTCCATCACAAAAATTTTTAGAAATAATTAAAGTGAGGTAATATTTTTACTAAACATAATTAATATAAATATATATAGAAAAAATATTTTTTATCCCAATGCTTCGTTTGAAAAATTAAATAACAAATAAAAGCATCAGGGAATAAGACCTGGTACACAAAGATGCTCATTGTAGCACTATTTATAAACACAAAAAATAATTCCTTGTAAATAGTTGGGTGAATTATGATATATCCAAACTTTGGTAGAACATGGGATCTCTTAAAACACTGAGATATATAGATTTACATATATTGCCCATGGGGAATGTCTAACATCCTGGTAAGCAAAAGTATATAATACAACCATATTTTATGTTTAAGGGTGTATAATTAAACTACATTTTATGTTTTCTGTTTCATCATGGTATATACATCTATGTGTTTGTAGGAGCCCAAAGAATGTAGGTGTATAGAAAGGTGGGTATGTATGAGCTTGGAGAAGGGATACTTGCCAAATCACCACTATTGGTTATTTGAAGAGAAAAGAGGCAGAGTTATTTGATTTAGTCCACATCATGTTGGGCCATGGTCAAGACCAACTCAGGAGCAGAAACTAAGGCAGCAGAAGCTGTAGTGCAGGAGAATGGTATAATGGGTGGAGAGACAGGAAGCTGGTGAGTGAAGGAGGGCATACATAGACATGGACAGTGGTTAAGGCTTATAAGTGGTGGAGCTTAGAACAAAGCGTATAACCTCCCGCTGCGGAGGTCCCAGAGCTTGAGGCCCAGGGGTCCCAGTGATGTCTGGAGCAATACAGGCCCTTGCCTTGGGTGATCTACAGGACTGCCTTTCCTTTGTGGTTTGTAGAGCTCTCTTCTGCAACAGGATCAAGTATCCAGTCTTATCAGAAACCATTATTATGACTATTGCTGCTAATCTAATAACTCCTTCCAGCAAGGAGGTAAATGAGGGCCAGGTAGCCACCAAGGATTGAAGCCGATCTACAAATGTCTTAGCTGTTTCTGCCACTTTAATAGAGATGGGCTCCCAATTACGTAGATCAAAAATCCCCTGGTGTAACTTTAAAAATCTTTCCCTTATTTGGTGCATTGTAATCACACATCTTTGTTAGGTACAAGCTAGTATAGGTAAAGACATCCATGCACACATTTCTCATTAAACCCTTCCCTAATCCCCACCCCACTCCCTCCTCCTCCCTCGTTCTCAAGGTCAGTTTAGTGATTGACTTTGATGTGTTCGTGAAAGTACATCATGCTCATTAGGGTGTCTCCCCTCCCCCCATCACCTTCTGTTAAGTCAAATTCTTTATTCACCTAAGGATTCTCCTTCTTCATCTGGAGTCCCTCTTATGTCCCATTTTCTCCCTAGCTTCCACATATTAGGGAGAGCATTCGATTTTTAACTTTTTGTGACTGACTAATCTCACTTAACATAATGTTTTCCAGTTCCATCCATTTCCTTTCAAATAACATGATTTTGTTCTTCTTTATGGCTGAGTAAAATTCCTTTGTGTACATATCACATAGTTTTGTAATCCACAGTCATTCTAGGCTTTTGCATTCTACCACTCGTTGTATGCCTTGTGATCAATGCCTATGTTAGTATACGAGCAGATTTACATGGAATAGAAATGCAACACTGCCTCGCACAGGGCCTGGTAGTCAATGATGGTTTCGATTTTCTCAGGGCAATATGAACCTAAGACAGGGCTCGTTGAATGACTCATCGAGACCCCATGACAGGTAAGATTAAGCACCTGGTAGGAAACAACCTAAGAAAGGCACAATCCTTCGTGCATTTTAAAATAAAAACGGGGGAGTTGTGGGAGCCCAGTTGGGCCCTCTCCCCCCAGGCAGTTGCTATCTGCATATATGAGTAATTATACTGACTCTTCTGCTATGGCTACATTGGTGTTTCAAAGTCTGGAGATTGCTTCTAAGATACGTAGATGAAAGACCCTCCCACTTCTTTGAAAGTACGACCATAAAGGATTATGGTTTTATGACTCTAGAAAATTTGCTTGACCAGGCTATGTTAAGAATATGGGCTATACGTGTAAAATGAAGTACTGGTGCTATCTATGTTCTGATAATGATTGATATGCCACAAATATCTATGTAACCCTGTTGTACTCAAGAAACGTATAAAAATTCGTGCTGAAAAAAAAGAAACAGTTATTATGAATAGTCAAAGTGTGTTGTCTTGGAATAAAGGAAACCCAACGTCATGTTGACAGTGTGTTACTAGACAAGCTAAGTGTTGGAAAAAGAGGCCCCACAAACCTTTTCTCATGAAGGGGGAAATGGACTGGTCCAGGATAGTCTTGGGAATGGTAGAATGATTCGTCATGGGGTTTTCTTTCATTTTCTCAAATGATGTCTCCTGGACAATTTTATCCAGCACTGCTTCATCCAGGTTCTTCCCCATGAACTGCATCACCTTCTGAATCTCGTGCTTTGGGTCCTGTGGTGAGGGTGACGGGGGATGGGAATGGAAGAGAGTTTCAGAAAGACACACTTCAATCTTCCAGGCATCCCACCCAGTAGTAAAGCCCCAGGCTTCTCTGCCTGGGTTTGAAGTGGTTATTAACTCACCTTCTTAATGTCTTCATAGAAGAGGAAGAGAACCTGGTATTTGTCTTTCACCTCCCACCATCCTTTCACATGGTCAAACCAGGAACCCCAACCCACTGTAACAGACACGGGAAAAAAGAGTCTGCATAGGCATCTCACAAAACCTTCTGAGAGTCAGGGGTTTCATTGGCCTGAAGTGCGCTGGAATGACAGAAGGACAGATTCTGGGTCTGATACATCCTAAGGGTCCTGATTTCTTTTTATTCTGAAGGGCATGGGATTGGGACAACCTTAGTGTTATTCACCCCAACATGTACTTAAAGTAGCTTCATGTTGATGATGCACAATCACGGGTACCCTCATATTATGGCAGGAATCTCATTTGGAGTGAGAGAAGCTCTACAAAAAAGATGATTCAGAAAAAGGCTTTTAAATCAGGTGGAAGATATTTGCTGAAGGTCATGGGTCTGTAATAGGCAGGTAGACAACTGCTCCCACTCAGTGGCCGGGCTTTCTTAGGAAGCACATGACATTCTCGGGAATTAAGGGTTGTGTGTGATTCCCTTGACTCAGCCTTGCTGGAGTGTGAAACTGGGTGTGAAGCATTTTCCTCTTACCTTTTCCTCTGATGAAGGTCTCAAAATACTCATCCCAGGTACCAGGGTCAGGGAGCACTTGATTCATCCTTTGGAAATGATAGTAGGAAACCATACTATCTTTGGCATTTCGAGCTACATAAAGGAACTTTGGAGTAAGAAGAGAAGTGGGTGAAGAATGGTATCAGAAGTAGATTTTTACAAGGTTCACCTGGGTTGAGCCCTCCTTGGGGTGGCTACGAACACCCGCTTGTATCTCCTCTGCTGGCAATGTGACTTGGCTTTGCAATTGCCCCCTCTGCTGACTGTTTCCACTTCTCTGCTGATTCTTCTCTGTTTACAACACAGTCCTATTAATTTATTTGTATGTGTGTGTGTGGGGGGGTGCTGGTGGATAGAGTCCAGATGCATTCTACATCTTTCACACTTCCCCTCCCTATTTTATTTTTTATTTGAAAAAAAGTATCTCTCTAAGTTGCTGAGAGCGTTATAAATTGCTGAAGCAGGCTTTGGAACTGATTCTCCTGTCTGAAACTCTTTAGACTTCTTCCTTTTTACCCCTTTGGTATCAGGAGCACATCTCTTTGCAACCTTTTATTTTAGCCAAATTTGATCTTTCATCTCATTTTGATAAAATGACATAGGTACTCACTCCAAATTTTCAGCATTATTCTCAAAATGGAATCTTGACCACTTGACCAGCTATCTCAGATGCATGTTCAACAATTACAATGCTGTGCTAGTTCTTACCTTAAAACCATGGTTCACAATTGGGATTTTTTTTTGCAATGAGTTCAGGAAGGATTCTACCTCTGAGCTACATCTCCAGCCCTTTTTAAGTTGGAACAGGATCTTGCCAAGTTGCTGATGCTCTCATTAAATTGCTGAGGCTGACTTCAAAACAGTGATCCTCCTGTCTCAGTCTCCTGTGTAACAGTATTAATGAAGGTACTACCATGCCCAACTTGCAACTGGGAGTGATTTTGCCCACCAGAAGATATTTGGCAATCACTGGAGACATCATTTTTTGTTGTCACGCTAGGGATGGTGGTACCACTGGCATGGAATGAGCAATGCTCAGTAGAATGCCCCTGCTCCCCACCTTTGAGAAAGAATTGTCAGCTCAAAAGAACACGGGTGCTATATTAATCTGTATTAAGCATAACATTTATATTCTAATGCTTTGACATCGTGGACCTTCCTGATCCTAGAGGGAGTAGCTCATCCCTAGAAACAGCAAGTATGCAAATCAAACCATCCACATCCCACAGCTCCACTTCCTCCTCTGGGAAGCTCTCACACTCTGGGCCACTGTTCACCTGACACTCATCCTGGGGGCCAGGTACCAGACAATTAGTCATAGCACTATGCCCCAGAAACCATTGAAATTGTTCACACCAGCCAACCATGAACCTGACTACCCTGCTTCTCCTGTGCCTTCCTACAGAAACCACAATAAAGGCTCTTCTCCATGCTTTCCTTGTTTCCTCTGCCTCCTGACTGACCCTGGTGCTTCCTCCTGTGTCCTGTGTGGTGTGGTACACCTTCTGTTTCCAGGCATCTCTGAGGACAAACTTCTCCCTCCAAAACAGTTATGTGCATGTCTGCATCACTTACTAAACCTGATTAAAGCAATTGCAGATGACTTTAAAACAAGTGCTAAGGGTGAGAAGCCCTGCTCTGGAAGATATTTACTCGGTCACTGTCTTCCAAATCCTAGTACGCATCTTCTCCAAGTTACTAAGCTGCCAAGGACCAATGAAAAAAGTTAAAAAAAAACATCGATTAAACAAAAATCCCAATTCACAATTGCCAAATTGTGGAACCAGCCAAGATGTTCAGCAACAGATGAATGGATTACAAAACTATGGGATGTGTACACAATGGAATTTTACTCAGCCATGAAGAAGAACAAATCATGCCATTTGAAGGGAAATGGATGGAACTGGAAAACATGTTAAGTGAGATTAGTTAGCCACAAACAGTAAAAAACATATGCTCTTCCTAATATGCAGAAGCTAGGGAGAAAGCGGGTCATAGGAGGGAATGCAGAAAAGAAGGAGAAACCTTAGATGAGCAAAGATGGTGACATAACTGAAGGCGATTGGGGTGGGGGTGGGGAAACACCCTAATGCACATGATGTACTCTCACAAACATATCAAAGTCAGTCACCAAACTGAATATGAGAAGGAGGTAGGGGAGAGGGAAAGTGTTAAAAAAAAGATGTATGTATGTATGCCTTTCCGAGCTTGTACCTAACAAAGATGTATGATTACAATGCACCAACAATTAAAAAAAAATCCGACTGAATTCTTAAGCTTTTAAACCTCAAGTCATCTTTCACGTCACCTATGATTTTTTAACATTTTGTGGATGTTAGTTTTTTATTCCTGTATTTCTGACTTCTAGCCACAAGACTTTCCCCCCTCAGTGAGGTGTGGTGGTGCATGCTTGTAATCCAAGTACTTGGGAATCGGAGACAGAAGGATTGCAGGTTTAAGGTTGGCCTCAGCAACTTAGTAAGGCCCTCCACAACATAGTGAGACCCTGTTTCAAAATAAAAAATAATACAGGGCTTTGAGGGTGTAGCTCAGAGGGAGAATACCCCTGGGTTCAACCCCCAACACACACAACACACACACAAAAAAAAAGGATAGAAAAAAAATAGGACTCCTCTCTTCTCCTTCATCCCATTCCCTCTCCAAGTTCACAAAATCTTTATGTAGCTGTATCTATTTTGCATCTCAGCCTGTTCTTGAGTTTTAAATGTTAATGATTGTATATATTTTCAGTTAAACAGACCCCTTTCCATTTACCAGTCTATTTTTTATATACTTTTATTGGTGTGTTGTATTCTCACATGATAAGGTAGTTCAGAGTGATGGGGACATAAATGCATGTTGTACTTGATGAGCCATTTATTTATTTAATAACTCTGTTTCTAATAGTTCAATAGCATCTGATCTATTTTACTTTTAATTCAATCTTTATTCCTTTTTTAATATTACTTGGGCATTGTGTTTGCCAGATAAGCACTCCACCACTGAGCGACATCCCCTGCCCTCTTCTCTTATTCCTATACCTGATACACCTGTTATCTAAAGCTCCCAAGGTCTAATTCTGCTGTTTGCTCTTTCTGCTGTTTCTCTCTCATGGTAGCTCATTCCTTTGTGTATTCTGTAATGTGGGATGGTGAGCTCAAGCAGGAGTCTGGTGGGGCCTGAACTGAAGCTGTGTCCCTCCAGAGGGTGTTTCTGCCTGGCATCCTGGGGACAAAGGCAGTGGGGGCCCATTCAGGTTGATTTGTCAGCTTGTAGTTTTCAGGACAACACAAGATGGCCAGTATGAACTTCAAAACTTTGAAAGAGGAGGCCTGCGACTACACATCCTTGAGGGAGCTGAGAGCCAGCGCAAGAGCGGCTCTCCGGGGTCTCCTTTGCCTTCTCTGTCTACCATGGAGACTGCAGCCCGTCAGTGCCCAGCTCCTGCTCCTCACTCTTCTGGTTGTCCCTGTGCAACCATCAGAACTCTGGTTGCTGGATTATCCGGGTCATCACATTCCCCCAGGACAGCTCCAGGCCCAATTAGCATCTCTGAGTTTTATTACCTCTTCATTTTTGAAACTGAGGAACTTTCCTAACTTTACTTTTTTATTTTATTTGCACATTTAAAAGTAAACTTGTGATATGTAGACAGCATTTCTAAGCATTGTATACAAAACAGTTTCAGGATATCTGGTCTGCCATGGTCCTGGAACTGGAAATTCTCATGCTCCTAACACCTTTACCAAAAGGAAGTCAAGACATTTGATGTGCGACCCCTCCCCAGAGCACTCCTGTCCCCTACAGATCTGTCTTCTGAGTCCTTCTTTACCCTTCATTCCCACCTCTCAGCAAGGCTGGCAATTCCCTTTGTGCCTTGACTTCACGTGCATGGTCCCTCATCATTCATAGACTCAGCAAGGATGTTCTGCTGCCCCTCTACTTGACAGGAATTTACTCAGCACTGGGGTGCATGGTAAATAACATCCCAGAGTAAACAAAACAAGGGGCCTAGAGGCTGGGCCCAAGGTCTGCTCAAGAACATCACTCCATCTGCCTGTCTATTTAGCCTTTTGAGCGATCTCCAGGGCTTTCCTCTCACTCTTCCCTCTCCTCAGGGCCTCTGTGGGCCATGCCTTCCCCATTTCCCTCCACAGCCCACATTCCTGAAGAGCAGAAGCAATTGCTGCCTCCTCCCCACCACTTGTCTTTTTTTCTCTCCAGAGATTCGGTCTGGCTTCTGCCTTCACATCTCTTTTGAAACTGTCCAGGTGAACCTCTTGCCTAGTGTAGAACTTTGCATTTTCCCTTCTTGATGAAAAACTGCCAACACTTGAGCAGTAGTGGAGAGGTAAAGATGAGGAACATGTTCTGAGTCTGGATCCAGAGGCCTCACCTCGGGTGGGCTTACCGTCTCCCTGCCTCCAGGGGCCTGTTGCTGTCCTACCTTGCAGTTCTTTTCCCAGAATGATTTTGGCAGCAGGTGAGTGGGCAGGTGAGTCCTTAGTGTCCGTGGGGAGGGCATCTCGTTGGCTTTGTCCACACCTTTAAAAGAATTCAAGAGGGAACATGTGTATAGTATGAGCACTGTGCAGGACCTTGTGTTTCAGGCTCTATCTTCAAAACCCCATATCCCCCTTATCTTTCTACTTGTCTCTTTGGATGTCCTAGTGTGATTATTGATGTTACTTTCACTTTTTGCAGAATCTTACAGCTGGAGGGCTGCAAGGGAGCTTCAAGTTTATTTACTTGGTTACTTCATAGAGAAGGAGATGGAAGCCAAGAATGGGCAAGTATGTCTTGTTGAGACAGAAACTGCCAGGATCAGAGAGAAGATCTCTCTTGCCTCACCACTACCCAGAGACAACCCTGCTGTGCCCAGCCGATAGGCAATCACTTGCTTCATTTCTAGAAGTATAGACATTTGTTGGCATGTGAGTCCCGAATATCATTTCAGCAACACGGAAACTCAGAGAAGTAGGCCTTCCTCCTATCCTTGTTCCACAAAGTTCTTCCGGCCACTGCCAGCCATCAGGCCTGGCTTCTTCTGCCTTATGGTTGAGTTGTGTGTGTGTGTGTGTGTGTGTGTGTGTGTGTGTGTGTGTGTGTGTGTATAGAAACACTTCCAGGTTGGGTGTTAACTAACAAAGGCTTCTCTATGAAATAGAAATAATTGGCTGAGAATGCAGTGTGTGTGTGTGTGTGTGTGTGTGTGTGTGTGTGTGTGTGTGTGTGTGTGTAGAGAAACACTACCAGGTTGGGCATTACCTAACAAAGGCTTCTCTATGAAACTGAAATAATTAGCTCAGATTG
>PVLC010044527.1:0-12146 GCA_004027655.1 Graphiurus murinus | reverse complement strand
GTATTTTTTAAGCAGTTCTACCACAAGCCAGATTCCATTCATTGATCAGCTAACTATGGAGCGAGTCTCATTGATTTTCCTTTTTTTTATTTGAAAAGCTCACAGGCACCGGGATGGGAATTGGGAGGGCAACTTCCTGCTATGCTCTTTTGCTGCTGGACACAGAGCTGACTATCAGGGACCCCTACCCCCCCCCCCCACCCATGTGATAATCCTATATGCTGATCTCACTCTTAGCCTACATTATTCTTGAAGACTTCAGATAAAGAGAAGAAGTTAATGGCTCCCAAGGTTGGATAGTTATTCTTTTTATTTGGGGTTGGGGGGAGGGTGTATTGGGGACTGAATCCAGAGGAATTCTACCTCTGAGATATACCTCCAGCCCTTTTTATATTTAAACAAGGTTTTGCTAAGTTGCTGAGGCTAGTCTTGAACCTGTGATTTTCCTGTCTCAGCCACCCAAGTACTGGAATTTAAGGAGTATACCAAGCCAGTCGTGGTGGCACATGCTTGCAATTCCAGTACTTGGGAGGCTGAGACCGGAGGATCCAGGTTCATAGCCAGCCTCAGCTACTTAGTGAGGACCTCCACAACTTAGTGAGACCCTGTTTCAAAATAAAGAATAAAAATAGGACTGGGAGTGTAGCTTGGAGGTTGAATGCCCCTGGGTTCAATCCCCAGCCAAAAAAAAGGATGCCACCACACCAGGCTCTCAATAGTTTTTTGTGGTTTTTTTTGGTGCTGGAGATTGAACCCAGAACCTCATGAATGCTAGGCAAGCACTCTACTGCTGAGCTACACTGCTAGCTCTTGGTTGTTATTCTTTAGAGGTGTTTTCTAATTCATTAAAAGGAAAGAAAGACTGTAATCTTATTATCTTATTTAACATTTGAATTTTTAAAATTGTATATTGTTTCTTATATTTGATCTTAAAAACAGCATATGTCAACCTGTAGAAATGAAAAATTGCTTAATTTAGCATTAGAGATAGTCTAATGATTAGAAAAGCCCTAGTTATCATCAAAACATCTTGATGATAGTTGAGAAGACAAAATAATTATAAATAAATAAATATTTTACTTTTACAGTTTTTTTTAGCTTATTAGTGGAAAATTCAAAAGAATCTATCACAAAATGCCAGAAGCAATGGCTTCACCTAATTGTATACATGAAATAAATCTGTAAGATTTATTGTTATTTGTACATGTGAATGAAAATACACAATGATAGCAGATGGATCTTTATTAGTTCTTTTCTTTTTGTAGTACTGGGAATTTAATCCAAGGGTGTTCTACCTCTGAGCCACACCCCCAGCTTTATTTTATATTTTGCTTTGAAACAGGGTCTTGCTAGGTTCCTGAGGTTGTGATCCTCCTGTCTCAGCTTCCCAAGTACTAGGATTACAAGAGTCCCACCACTCCTGGCTTAATTTGTTCTTGTAAATATTGAATTACTGAGAGTTAACTCAGAAAAGACAACATTTAAGAAAATCATAAAATTTTAACATGAAAAATGAATGAGGGCAAGAACAAATGATGATATATACTATTCACAGTTGAGAATTTTAAATAAAGAAATAAAGAAGACAGTAATTCTCAACTAGATATAATACATAGGTTTACAAATCACTGATGCATTATCAGTTGAAGTTATAACAGAATAGAAAATAAAATTTGACAATTTGATAGTTACCCAGAGGAGAGGACTAAGAGAATGGAATATGAATTCATAAGTAGTATATATTTACTTTAAATTGCTCTATCCTATCTGAAACATTTTTTTTTGTGTGTGTATGGTACTGGGGATTGAACCCAGGGGCATTCTACCTCTGAGCTACACTCCCAGTCCTATTTTTATTCTTTATTTTGTAACAGTGTCTCACTAAGTTACAGAGGTCCTCACTAAGTAGCTGAGGCTGGCCACCAATCTTTGATCTTCCTGTCTCAGCCTCCCAAGTACTGGGATTACAAGTGTGTGCCACCACTCCTGGTCTTATTTGAAACATTTTAAAGATACAAAATATTGTAGCATTGGTGTAAAAGACGTCAAATTGACCAGGATAGTTGATTCCATTTTTCATATGTTGTAAATGAAGGTGAGACAAAATAGAAGCCGGGCACAGTGGCACACACCTGTAATCCCAGAATTTGGGAGGCTGAGACAAGAGGATCACAGGTCTCAGGCTAACACAGTAAATTAGCGAGACCCAGTTTCAAAATTAAAAAAAAAATAAAATAGGGCTGAGGTTTTAGCTCAGAGGTGAAAATGCCCCTGGGTTCAATCTACAGTAGCAAAGCTGAAGGCATTGGGAAGAAGAAGCAGATATAAGAAAAGCCCTCTGTCCTTCCTCCATTTGCTTAAAAGCAGAGCATCGATTTACATAGACATCCTACTTCTGTTCTCTGCCAGGAAGGGGAAGGAAGGCTGGTCATTGGATACAACTGTAGATGCTTAGCAGGCCGGGGACAGACTCAGAGGAATCCACTTAACAAACCGTATTTGACCTTTACCTACCATTATTTTCCCATTTACTTGCCTCCCATAATTTGCTGCCCTGGTAGAACTAAGATTCCTTTCCTTTGTTTCAGTACTTCTTAAAAATGTTCGTATTCTTTGTTGAAGATGCCTTATCCCTGTAATTTATGTCACCTCATTAAGAATTTATCTTTCCCTGAGTTTTTTCCCCCAGGTATGCATGGAATATGTTAATAAAGTTCTGTTTTTCCTGTAAATCTGTCTTTTGTTTAGAGGTTGTCTCAGTCATCATTCTTACTGCTATAATCCAAAAGACCTGACCACACAGTTTAGAGAAAGGAAGATTTATTTGCTCACAGATTCTTGGAGATTCTGGGTTCAGTCCATGTGAAGCTGGCTGGAGCTCAGGATATGGTGGCAGGAAGCAGAGAGAGGGACAGCATGTGTTCTGCTCCTCACAGCACCGAGGCCAGAAGCAAAGAGCCCAAGCAAGCAAGGGGATTCAGAGATTCTGTGAGGCCACACCTCCAGAGGCTCACCTGCTCCAGCCATATCCACCAGCCTAGGTTACCACCATCACAATGGATTTATCTACTGATGAGATTACAACCCCCATGACTCAACTACATCAGCTCTGAACACCAATAAATGCTGTATCTAACTATAAATACATAAATGTTGTATCCATATATATATATATAAATGCTATATCTAACTATAACAAGGTGCTAGTCAAGAACTCAAAAAAGGAAGAGAAAAACTATCTTATCTTTTTCTCCTCATAATTATGTTCCCTGCAAATTCACATGCTGAAATCTTAACCAATGTGACTCATTTGGAAATAGGGTCTTTGTAAATGTAATTAGTTAATACGAGGTCATACTGGAGTAGGCTGCACCCCCAACCTAATGATTAGTGTCTTTATAAGGAGGGGGAATTTGGACATGGACTTGCATAGAGGGGGAGCATCTTGTGAAGATGAAGGCAGAGGCCAGGGTGATGCTTCCATATGCTAAGGAACCTCAAAGACTGTAGCACACCACCCAGGGATGACCATTCTCCTCTTCAGTGGAGTTCTCTCAGTAGGTGGCTCAGTGGCCGTCACTGGCAAACTCCTGGTTGGTCAATCCCACTGACTCTCTAGGCTTGCTTCATTATTTCTGATTCCTCAGGTGAGGACTGCCTGCCTAAGTGAAGCTATGGTCCCAAATGGCATTGAACCCCCAAGAGTGTCCTTGTATGATGGGACTGCACTGCTACTTATGTTTACCATGTCATCAGGAAGTTACTTTCAGCATCTATTATTGAATGCAATTGCACAATCCATCCATCCATCCATCCATCCATCCATCCATCCATCCATCCATCCAACAAATAATTTCATTCATGCACACATTCAACATAGTTTCAAAATTAAAAGTTTTACTTCTCAAAATGGCAAGACTCATTATCTTGATAATTCATTTCCAAATGGCAGGAAATGGTTTCTTTTGCATTTCAACATATCAGAAGTAGGCTCTGTTAATTGATTGACCAATGTCATTAGCCTGTATTCGGGTTTAGAATCTTGTAATATGCTTCTGTATGTACCAACTCAACCCAAGAAATGACGCAATGCTTTCTGAGATTTGTGGAAAGCTTCCAGCTTCCTCACCCAGGCATCCTTATCTAGACCATTTCACCAGCAGCTCCATCCTTTCTTTGTTAACAGTAATCTGAAAGAGGCCTTAGAAGTCTTTCAGAAAGAAAAAGTGCATCTGAAAAAAAGAAAAGTGCATCTGTAAAAATAAAGGTCATTGCTATCTTTTTAAATGTTCAATCTAAAAATTTCATTTTTCTCCTTCTGTTCAGATCCAATTGTCCATCTGGTTTGCATTTCCTTGCTTCCCTGTGGCTTTGCTTATACCTTTTCCCAGGCTTATTAACACTTGTCACTCAGTCATCTGTCCTTTCAAATCAGCAGCCCTGCAGTCTGTTTTAACAGCTAAATGACTGGCTGTTCCTCTGCTCTCACATAGGCTAATTTGAACAATCTGCAGCCCTCTGGTTAGCTTACTGTAATTTTCAGCCTTCTGTGGATGTTATCTCCTAGAGCAGCAGAGGACGTTTTTGTTTTGAAGCTCAGTGCAACAGATGCTCTGCCAATTTTTCCCATGGAGAGGGAACTGGGCAAAGTAGAAGCAGGACAGTTTTGGGGGTGGGCTGTGCCTGCACCCAAGAGAACTGAGAGCCAGTGCTTCTGTCACTGTACTGACCTCATTTTCACTCTGAGGACAGGAAAGCACAAAGTGAAGAGAGGTATGATCCTTTTCTTTTTTTTTTTTTGCGGTACTGGGGATTGAACTCAGGGGCATTCTACCTCCGAGCTACACCCCCAGCCCTATTTTTTATTCTTTATTTTGAAGCCGAGTCTCACTAAGTTGCGGAGTGTCTCACTAGGTAGCTGAGGCTGGCCGCGAACCCGGATCCTCCGGTCTCAGCCTCCCAAATGCTGGGATTACAAGCGTGCGCCACCATGCCCGGCTGGTATGATCCTTTTCAATGTAGCATAACTAGGGTGTGGCTCAGGGGTAGACTGGCTAGTATGTGCAAGGCCGTGGGTTCAGTTGTCCAGCACCGAAAAAAAAAAGGTGGATATTTGTATAGAAATTATTCTCAAACATATGGAAAGATACTATATGCTAGGATTCTCCAGGTCTTTACTTTCCTAACACCCCACACCCAACCTCTGCCAGCTGTACCAAAAACCCAAAATGGAATTGAATAGATTGGTATAATCAAAAGCATGGTATAAAATAACAACAGATAAAGAATTATTTTTTTAGCAAGAAGTTTTTAATCAGAGACAATATCTCATTTTGATTATTATTATTCACTAGTTAAATAATCTTATCAGGGAACTTTTTTACTTGCCTATCAGATATAATTATGCCATTTTCCCCTCTTCTCAGAATGGTAGTCCTTCTGCTTGACATAAAATGTTGTGAGCTGGTTGTAGTGGCTCATGTTTGTAATCCCAGTACTTGGGAGGCTGAGATAGGAGGATAGCAGGTTTAAGGACAGACTCAGCAGAGTAGTGAGACTCTCATCAACCTAGCGAGACCTTGTTTCAAAAATAAAAATAAAATAGGGCTGGGGGTATAGCTTGGAGGTAGAATGCCCCTGGGTTCAATCCCCAGTACCACACACAATACATATATACATACATACAATGTTGGGAAATGAGCAAAACACATAACCTCAAACCCAAAATTCGTATGAAATTTGAACTAGAAGGCCATCAATTCATAGCAAAAAGACAACACTTCTAAAATCTGAAATTCATTTTCTGGTATCATGAGTTGATATTTGTGGGGACTTAGCTTGAGTTTCATGGTTGTCTTGGGCTTTGGCTCTGGCTGTGACCTTTATCAAGGCCACCTTGAAAAGGTAATAGCAAAAGCATAATGAGGCTCTTGGCTGGAAAGCTTATTTCCCTGTGGAACAATACTAGATATTGACTCAGGTGGGGAAAGTAGAGTATAGAGATTCAAGAGAGGGAACATGACCTTACCACAAAGCTGATTTGAGAAAATCTTGTGAATTTACCACTCATTGAAGATATTATTAGGCACCATTTTAGCACTGGGGATAGAGCAATGAAGCCAATTAAAGTCTGTTTGCTTTGAGTTTATAGGCAAAAAAACAAAGTCACAAGAAAAAGATATGATTTTGACAAGTATTAGGCAAAGGATTACAGATGAACTTATGTAAAAGATAGATTGGCATCTACTCTATTTTGGGAGTCCAGTCAAACAACCACTAAGTGGAAATCTGAATAAATTATAGCACTAGTTGTGGGAAATAACAAGGAATGCTGTCAAAAGAGTATTTTTTGTTTTGTTTTGTTTTTGTTTTTTGCGGTACTGGGGATTGGACTCAGGGGCATTCTACCTCCGAGCTATACCTCCAGCCCTATTTTTTATTCTTTATTTTGAAACAGGGTCTCACTAAGTTTTGGAGTGCCTCACTAGGTAGCTGAGGCTGGCCGCGAACCCGGATCCTCTGGTCTCAGCCTCCCGAATGCCGGGATTACAAGCGTGTGCCACCACGCCCGGCTCAAAAGAGTATTTTTAAAGACTGTTTCTTTTACTTTTTGTTTTGCTGGGGATGGAACCTGGCAAAGTGGTTCTACCACAGAGCTACAACCCCAACTCTAAGTGCTGTTTTCTAATGAGTTCTTAAAAGACCATTCAGGGGAAGTGTTGAAAGGTAAAATCCTAATCTTGGAAACTTCTCCACCATTCCCATGTGGATATTCCCATGCAGTATCTTCCTTCTCTGCAGAATTCCCTCCCTTCTGGTACTTTCTGTTAGTGCTCTCCAATGACATTCTGCTTATGTTACAGGATGGTATTCTCTTCCTTGATTCTTGCTTCTTTGTAGAGAAAGAATTCAAATGGAAAGCACGAATGGGAGAATATAAGAGATTTTTTTTTTTTAGGAAAGTGGGGTACATTATAAAAGAAGGCTGTGATAAAGGGGTTATTTTCCAGAGAGGAGGTCTGGAACTGGCTGTGTTTTGAAGTGGAGAACAGCAAGGAGCTCTTCATGTGGGAAGCCTTGTATGTTTTCTTTGACGCCTCCTTTCTCATGCATATGTATTTGTCCTTTTTTCTTCCATCGCTTCACTGTCTGTGCCAAATCTGCCATGTTGGGAACTTTCCCATGGTTGCCTAAGAGAAGCCCCCCCGGGGGGTGTTTATGCAGACAGTGAGTTTAGCCTCCTGACATCCCTGTGGTTCTCTAACTGCAGCTAGGCAGGGAGCCCCTGTATTTCCATTCACGAGGGCCTGTTTAACTTTACTTCAGGTGTGTGCTAATTTTGCCCAGACTTGCTCATTTCTACCTAGCTACGAAGCACACATGCTTCTGTCATAGCACCTGGGCACGGGATGTACTGATTTCTGAACGTGTCCAGCCCTTGTATCCTGTCCTTCGAGCCCTTGAAGATGAGCTTCATCTTGCTACTGTTCTGTCTGTGGCTGGCAATGCCTGGTATGGAGTAAATATTTAATAAAAGCATGTTCAATGAGTGTGTTTGACTCATCTTCACAATTAGATAGAAGGGCAGATCCTGTGTCATGTGTCTTTTTGTATTCACCTTGAGCATTGCGAGAGACAAGAGTCAGAAGTAGTAAACTTGTCAATTGCAAGTTTTTGGATAAAGGCACCCCTAAGCCTTTGCTCCAGTGCCACGCAGCCTTTGAAAACTCACTCAAAGGGGGAAATGGAAAGACAGGCAACAGCCTAGGCGAGAGGGACATTAGACCATAAAGAGAATCAGGTTATTTAGGGTGTTTGTTGGGTTTTAGTGATTAAAATTGGGACTGGGTGCTAGATAACAGGGTGGGAGTATGGAGATAAGTAGAGAATTTTGAGGCATGAAGTTGATGTATTGGACCTAAGATATTTATGAAAAAGGTCAAATGATGTTCTCACAGATAAAAAATGTTTCTAATAAAAGGCAAGCACATTTTTATGCCAGAAAATGATGACACAGTAATTGTGCTAGTTTGGCTTTTTGTTTTCTTGCTAATATTACATCACCAAATCACACAAGCGTGGTGAGGAGGGGACAATAAAAATAAGTTATCAATGCACTATTAACTCAGTGTGCTCTTACCTATTAATAAGACATTGATGTCTCCTCTTAAGCGTGTCCCATTGAGAAGCACTTTCTCATTACCTCCAAGCGGCATACACAAAATGGCTTTTTTAATATACTCATGTCTGTGGATGCTTGATGCTAAAGACTTGTTTAAATGGTCAAAGATATCCTATTTAAGAAACAGGAAACACTTACATTGCACATTATCAACATTAGGATGGAATCTCATTATCCATTAGCTGGTATTTGTGCGATTTATAACTCACTTTAGATTGAGTTTTGTAGAATTTCATGATCTTTGCCACATCATCAGCTGAAAGCGTAGGTACTATGTCTTTGCTCATCAGTTTGATATTATTAGCTAGGATTATGGCTTTGTGTTTCCCAGGCTGCAGAAATCTTTTAAGAGATTCTGCTAATTAACTATTAAATAAATGCTTGGATGAAGTTATCTTCATAACAGATAAGCTATTTGGAAATTGCTTTCAATAAAATGGAATGAGTTAAATTTCTTTTCTTTGTATTTTTTGTTAACCTTTGCTTGTCTTTTGTAAACCTCAGATAGAGCACTATACTGTATATTGTTTTTAGACTTAGTTCTCTTAAAACTTTTCAAAGAAAAAATCTGGCAAAGAGATACTCTATGAAATGGCCTGTGGGAATTAAAGATGCTTCAAATGACTACTGATGTTGTCTCTGCTTCGAGGCAAATCTAGTACTATGCATCTGCTTGTTCACATTGGGAGAGAAGAAAACCTAATAGAGGCAAATGTTTCAGGCCATAAAAAGTAAATCGCATAATAATTTAGAGAGAATTATATATTCATTAAGTTGAAAACTTTTTTTCTTTTACTGTTTTGAATGAGAAAATAAAAAGAAAAACTAAAAAGGAGCTGGGGAAAGTGGATGTTTTACATTTCTTAAAGCTATGACATTATTTCATTGGACTGAAAACTAAACGTAGATTTCAATTTTAAGTACAAAAAGATGTCTTTAATAGGTAAATACAGGTATTTCAACACATTTAATATTTTTGGTAAACATTTATCTTTCTTTAAAAAACACTACTGAAAGAAAAGTTTGCTTTCAAAAGCAGAATTTAGATGATCAATTGGCTTAAATTCATCAAGCCAATGACAAAAACATTGAATGTCTCCTGGGAGGGACAGTTGGGGGGAAGTTGGGACAGATTTGGTAAACTGGGAGTAAAGCAAACAAGACATAAGAACATATCATCCAGTGGCAGGCTTAGCCCTAGAGCTTGGGCCTGTTCACCTTCTAGAGGGGAATGGCCCTACTGTACTGATATGAGGGCAAGGTCGATGACAGCAAGGCATCATGGGATGGAAGAAAAGAGAGAAATTTGCTAAATTTAAGGTCACTAATGTGCAGAAGCTAGGGAGTAATTGGGATACCAGAGAGACTTCAGATAATTGAGGAGAAACTTCAGCAAATCCAGGGAGGTGGTCTAGGGAAAGGGGAGGAAGAGGGAGGATCAATACAGGAATCACTTCCATTGACATATTGTACATATGTGAGAACACCAATGCCAATCTCAGTACCCTGTATGGGGAAGGGGGGGAGTGGGGAAGGAGCCAGGAGAAAGCCCGCCAAGTGCTATGTGCATGTATGTCACCATCACCATGAAATACATTGTGATGTGAGACTATAATGCATCAATAAAAGTATAAAAAAATAAACCCACCTACCAACCCATTCACTCATCCATTCACTCACCCATCAAAACCCAACATATACGACTGAATTTCACTACAGACAAAGTGCTGCATTGGTTACTGTGGAGATTTAAAGACTAATAAGGCCAATTCCTGAACTCAGAAAAAGAATCTAGATGCCAGCTCCTTCCTTCAAGTGAAAAGGGCAATCCCTGTTGACTCATTATCTTGCCACTTTACATGACAAATAGCAATGAAGAATCTCTTTCCTTCCTTCTGCTAATATACAAACCTTGTTGCTTTCTTTGTTTTTCCTTTGGGCTTAACTTCTCTTTTTCAAAGAAATGAAAGTTTGACTCTTGTTTCCTAAAGGCAATTTTATTCCTTCAGTACTGCTCCCAAGAGTCTGTTCAAGCTGTTCAAAGTCAGAGAGTTAGATATAAATGATCCTAGGTAGAGAACTACATTGACTTGCTTGTTATCTACCCTTTGTGGAATACAAACTTTTTGTTTGTTTGCTTGCTTTTTTATTTTAAACCATATTGTATTCCACTTATGGGGCTTGTGATGATAAGGGTCATCAATATAAATACACATACACACATATTTTGTGGTGTGTGTGTGTGTGTGTGTGTGTGTGTGTGTGTGTGGTATTGGGGATTGAACCCAGGGGAATTTTATCTCTGAGCTATACCCCCAGCTCTATTTTATTTTTTACCCCAAAACAGGGTCTTGCTAAGTTGTTGAGGGCTTCATTATAAGATACTAAGGCTGGCTGCAAACCTGCAGTCCTCTTGTCTCAGCCTTCCAAACACTGGGGTTACAAGTGTGTGCCACCACACTTTGCTAGTATAAACATATTTTAGGTTGAAAGTGGTTGAACAGTGAAGAAAGAAACTTAAAACTTTGCATAATATTTACTTGGAACTAAGGATAAAGAAATTAGCTTCATTATTTTTGTTTTTCAATCTTATGGGCAAGTCAGTGTGTTAGTCCATTTTCTATCCTATAACAGAATAAAAAGACTAGGTAGCATATACAAAATGGAGGTTTGTTTTGGGTCACGGTTCTGGAGGCTAGGATGTCCAAGAGCATGGCAGTGGCATCTGCTCGACTTCTGGTGTGGGTCTCAGGCTGCTTAGCCTCTTGGTAGAAAGAATAAGAGCAAGTAAGCTGCGTGGGAGAGCCACGTGGGAGCCCTCCAGCAACCTGCTCCCACACTAACTAGCCCAGGCCCTTGGGAACTGACCCCACTATGTGAGAAAGGCATCAACTCCTCTAGGACCCAACCACCTCTTAAGGCCTCACTGCCTCCCAGCCTTGCTGCACTGTGAGTCAAGCTTCCAACACATGGACTTCTGGAGACACACTGAAGCCATAACCATTTGTGTATACTATGATATTCTTTTCCACTTCCAGAGATTTCAAAATAAATTCTTGATTGAGAGGACCTGTAACCTAACTCCAATTATGAAAGTGTTGTTCCTGTTTTTGGTGTTTCCTGCAATGTGGAAAATCAATTAGATTTACAGTTGCAGCCTGTATATTTGAGGGTGAGGGTGGAATGGTCCTTTATGGTCACATGACTAGCTCCTACTCATTAGCATAAGTTAAAATTCCAGAATCCCAAATAAACCTGATGCAAGGATTGACTGGCACTGGAAGTACAGATCCCAGGCTTCTTTAGAAGTGGGTGCCGGGTCTCAGCTCTGGCTCTCTGGAGGCTTTCTCTAATCTCTGCATAGGCCTTGTTAAATTTATCCAGTCACCAATCAACATGTTAATCAATTAGCCAACTAGGCACTTACTATAGGCCATGTACTGGGTTCTATGCTAAACATACATTAATAACACATGATTCCTGTATGGTTTGGATTTGGCGTGTCCCCCCGAAGCTCATGTGTTGAAACCATAGTTCCCAGTATAGCAAGGTGCAATGGTGGGACTTTTAGGCAATGATTGGATCATGAGGACCCTTACCACGTTGGTAGATTAATTCATATCAGCTGAATAATCCACCTGCTGGATTAACCCATTGATAGCTGAATGGATTGCTGGTTGTGTGACCTAGTTGGAGGAAGTAGATCTGTGATAATCCCTGAAGGGTTTATCTTCTCCGCAGCATCTTTCTCTCTCTCAGGCCCCTGGCTGCCAGGAGCTGAGCAACCTTCCTCCCCACATCCTTCCGTCAGGATGTCCTTCTGCCTTGCCTCAGGCACAGAACAGTGGAGTCAGCTGACCACAGACTGAAACCACAAGCCAAAGTACATCCTTTCTCCTTCGTTATTGTCACGTGTTTTTGTCACAGCAACAAAGAGCTGACTAACACAATTTCCTTATCTAAG
>PVLC010044526.1:0-12098 GCA_004027655.1 Graphiurus murinus | reverse complement strand
GGTACTGGAGATTGAACTCAGGGGCATTCTACCTCCGAGCTACACCCCCAGCCCTATTTTTTATTCTTTATTTTGAAACCGAGTCTCACTAAGTTGCGGAGTGCCTCACTAGGTAGCTGAGGCTGGCCTCGAACCCGGATCCTCCAGTCTCAGCCTCCCGAATGCTGGGATTACAAGCGTGCGCCACCACGCCCGGCTTACACTACATTTTCTTTATCCATGCATCTGTTGAGGGACACCTAGGTTGGTTCCATAATTTGGCTATTGTGAATGATGCTGCTATATACATGGGTATGCATGTATCATTACAGTATTCTAACTTCAGTTCCCATGGAAAGATACCGAGAAGTGGTATGGCTAAGTCATATGGTGGTTCCATGTCTCGTCTTTTGAGGAACCTTCGTATTGATCTCCAAAGTGTCAACTAGGTACTTAGGAAGTGCCTGCCATATGCTGGGCCCTGTGAAAGATGTTGTGTGAGAGAGAAACACAAACCATGGTCCCCGCTCTCAAGGAGCCAGCGACCCTCTTAGTTTGAGAGCAAGGCATCACAGTGAACACATACACAGCATCGTGCCTTGCACAGAGCAGTGGTCCCGTTGTTGTTTGTCCACTGGATCAATGAATTAATAGATGGCACAATAATAAGACAATTGTGCAGCGTGGGGCTCACTCTAGGAACCACAAGATGGCTCGGAGTAGTTGGAAAAGGCTTGTGCCAGAGGCCGCTAGTTGCCTACTATATCAATTCTTCCATTTTTTTCTTGCAACAGAGCTTCCATTTTACTTGAAGTGGCCATATGCCCAGATAATATACTGTATTTCCCAGCCTCCCTTGTGGCTAGAGGTGGCTAATGAGATTAAAAACAGAAATCATTAGAAAGGCTTCCACGAAAGAGCCTCAAAAGGCAGACTAACAGCTGCCGCTCACCCTTATGCTCTTCTTCTTCCTGTCCATCTAATTCCTGCCTGAAACAATTGTGATGGCTACGTCTCCAGCAGCTCTTTGGAGCCATGAGGCAACCTTGAGGCCAGAAAAGCAGAAAGACCAAAAAACCAGAATTCATGATGATCATAGAGCCTCTATATTCTCCCTCAACTAATTACTTCTGGAATTCTTTAACATGAGAGATAAATAAACATCTATCTTGTTTAAGCCACTTTTTTGTTGTTGTTGTTTTAGCATATGCAGCAAACCCATATCTTAACCAATACAAGTTTCCATGGAAAAGTCAGTACTTAAAAGAAGTATTGGAGCTGGGTGTGGTGACATACACCTGTAATCCCAGTACTTGAGAGGCTGAGACAAGAGGATTGCAGGTTTGAGGCCAGACTCAGTAACTTAACAAGGCCCTCAGCAACTTAGTGAGAACTTGTTTCAAATAAAAAGTAGGGTGCTGAGCATGGTGGCGCACACTTGTAATCCCAGTACTTAGGAGGCTGAGATAGGAAAATCACAGGTTCGAGGGCAGCCTCAGCTACTCAGTGAGGCCCTCTGCAACTTAGTGAGACCCTATTTCAAAATAAAGAATAAAAATAAGGCTGGGTATGTAGCTTGGAGGTGGACTGCCCCTGGGTTCAATCCCCAGTATTGCAATAATAATAATAATAATAATAATAATAATAATAGGGTTGGGGTGTAGCTCAGAGATATAACACCCTGGGTTTAATCCCCAGTACAGGAGAAGAAGAAGAAGGAGGAGGAAGAGGAAGGTAGTAGCAGCAGTAGTAGAAGTAGTAGTGGTATTGGCTTTGGGATTGGGAAAGATGCCCTTCCCTCTCAAACACCAGAAGGAACAAAGGAAAAGACACTGCCAGAAAAGAGCATTAGCTCAAAGCAAGTGTCTAGAGAGTAGGAAATAAGAAGCCAGTTGGGGAAAGAAGGTTTTATTGGGAAAAGACGAAGTGCCACAAAAGATCATGAAGGCTGGTCTCTCTCTGAAGAAGTGAAACACCTCTGGACTGAATAAGAAAGGAGAGAAAATGGCAAACAGAGAGACTTGGGGAACTTCATTTTGTGAAGATGCAGATATGAGCCATAGCTTGGGTCAACCAACTGAAAACTCTTGGGCTTATAAAGTTACAATAATAGTACCATCGAAGATCTACCAAACACCATGTTCCCCTCCCTGTGCCATGTACTTTCTGTGTATTATCCTATTACTAGGCTTCACAACAAATCTATGCAATAGTCCTATTATTTCCATTCTCCTTTGTGGACAAGGAACCTGAGGCTAGAAGGTCAATATCTCATCCAATATAAGCGTCATCATGACCCTGCAAAGCTGGGTAACCTTACTTTGTTGCAGTGGCAACCACTTTGTTCAGATGAGGAAAGCAGAGGGGAGGTCTGAAATCCGGCAGGTGTGGGGCTGGGGGTGTAGCTCCAAGGTAGAGTATTTGCCTAGCATGCGTGAGGCTCTGAGTTCAAGCCCTAGCACAGGGAGAAGAAAAGTAGCAACATTATTGAAATCCAGCAGGTGGGCTGCTACCTATGAAGTCAAGCCCTAGGAACCCCACAGGCGGGCAGCATCCCTGATAGTCGATCCCAGCAAGCAGATGGTCTGGGGTCTGCTGAGGACTTCAGTGATAAAGAAGACTATAATAGCCAGATGTGGTGGCACATGCCTGTAATCCAGTACTTGAGAGGCTAAAACAGGAGGATTGCAGGTTCGAGACCAGCCTCAGCAACATAATAAGACTCTCAGTAACCCAGTGAGACCCTGTTTCATAACAAAACATGAAAGGGGTGAGGGGTGTATCCCAGAGGTAGAATGCCCCTGGATTCAATTCCAAATATCACCTCCCCACACACAAAAACCACTATAATAATGCACACATGTATGTGTAAACTCTCTTTTTATTATGCTTTTATTGGTGCATTATAGTCTCACATTTAGTATAAACTCTTTAAATTCATTCATTCATTCATTCATTCACATCTGTAGTACTGGAGATTGAAGCCAGAGGTGCTCTGCCACTAAGGTATATCTTCAGCTCTTTTTTATTTTGAGAGAGGGTCTTGCTGCATGACCCAGGCTGGCCTTAAACTTGTGATCCTCCTGCCTCAGCCTTCCAAGTAGCAGAGATTAACAGGTATGTACCAAAATGCCTGGCTATTTTCTTGTATTTAATCTTCTTAACTATCCCTGAGAGGTAGGTACTAACTAATATTGGAGGCAGTACAGCATGGTATATGAAAGCAGGGAATTGGGAGCCAGACTGCCTTCTTCAAATTCCAAGCATCCTTTTATAAGCTAGGTGATCTTGGGCAGGGCTATTTAAACTTCCCAAGCCTCATGATTCTCACATGTAAAATGGAAATAACAGTAGTGCCTGTCTCGTGAAGTTGTTATGCAGCATAAATGAATTAACATGGATACAGTGCTTAGAAAGGAGCTGGCAAACTCCTCAGTAAGTGTTTGCTCTAGTTTTCCCACCTGAGAGACAAGAGGCTTGGAAAGGCCAGTGGCTTGCCCACGGCCTCCCACCTGGTGAGGGTCAGGGCCAGGGCACAGAGGCGGGTCTGACATCACAGCACACGGGACCTGATGCAGCTGCTCTGGCTCTGTCCCCACTGACCCCCACTCACAACACCACCCCATCCCCCAGTTGTAACCACACCACCTGCCACCTGGCCTAATCTTTTCATGTATCAAGGCCACAGATGCTAAAAGAAAAATACTACATGAAATAGCATTCTAACTTATTTAAACTCTGATTTTGCTATCATAGGTTAAAAAAAACCAAAAACCTACATGTGTCTTGGTTTAGGGATCTGCCCCTAGTATATGAGAATATGGCCCTTTTCCAAGAAGGGAAACCCTTTGCCTTTGGGTCACATAAGGCCTCATGTGGCTCACTCTCTCCTTGAAACCCTGAGGTGAAGGCAAAGCCTGTTCTTGCCAATAAAACCTGCTCTCCAGTTCAGTCCTGTGGATACAGAAACAAAGCAGGCAGGCCACCTGTAGCATTGGTTAGTTAATATTCGTGGGTACTTACACTGTGCCAGGCTGACCTGTTCAAAGCCCTGTACAGATAATATCCCACTTACTCCTCATACCAACAGTAGGGCATAAGCAGTATTTATCAGCCCCATTTTACAGATGAGAATAAGCCACAAAAATGTGATGATCAAGGTCTTAATCAGTATTTCCAAACCTTTCCATCCAGCCCACAGCAAAAAATACATTCTATGTCAGTGCCCAATATATATTCACACATACATAATCGAAACAAAGTTTTAAAACAGAATAATATTCACCATTATTGTGTGCAATGCACTCTGGTGTTTTATCTTTTTCAGCACTAGGGATTGAACCCAGGGTGTTATGCAGGCTAGGCACACCCTCTACCCCTGAGCTACACCCCAAGTTCTGATATTTTTCCTATTCTATTCCATCCCTTTAACATATACCATTCTGCAAATAGATGTTAGACATTGTTCTAGGCTTTGGGGTTATGTCAGTAAATAAAAGAGACAAAAATCTCTTCCCCTTCTGCTCAAATTTCACCTGTGTGTGAATCAGGCCCATATGCAAAATCATAGCATCTGAGGTGGTAATTTTTTTTTTTTTTTTTTTTTTTTTTTTTGGTACTGGGAATGGAACCCAGAGGCATTCTACCTCCAAGCTACAACCCCAGCCTGACTTTATATATCTTATTTGGAAACAGGGTCTCACTAGGTTGCTGAGAGCCTCACTAAATTGCCAAGGCTGGCTTTGAACCTGAGATTCTCCTGTCTCAGCCTCCCAAGTACTGGGGTTACAAGTGTGCGCCACCATGCCCAGCTTGAGGTGGTAATTTGATAAATGTTATGGAGAAAAATAAAGCAGGGAAGGCCAAGGATGGCTGAAGATGACCTCATGATGCTTTCACTGTCCGCTAATCATTTCAGTGGGCTGCGATCTACTGATGAGAAACCTGGCCCTTGCTCACATCATGCTGGTTCCTCCCTGAGGGTTTGAAGGCTCTTGTAGACTGTGTACATGTGTGTACCCACACTGATGCTCTTCCTCACTGAGGAGGTTTTGGAGACAGGAGGCAGGGCTCCACATGCAGCCAAACAAGGGTTCCCTACACAAGTTTGCTCTGTAGATGGGGCCTGGAATGGGGTCTGAAATACAGCCCTGGCACCACTAGTCAAAGCCATGGTACAAGACATGTGCTTAGAGGAAGGAGAATCTTTTTAATCATTGGTCTACCTAGAGTGGACAACTTTTGCTGTGGTCCTCTTCCTCCCTCTCTCTTTGCCTCCCCTTTCCCTCCCCTTTCCCTCCCCTTTCCTCCCTCCCACCTCCCTTCCCCTTCCTTCCTATGCAAAGGACTGAATCCAGGGCCTTGAACATGCTAGGCAAGCACTCTATCACTGAACTACACCTCCAGCTCCCTGTTAGTTTCTAATTTGCATCAAGGTGCCATATGTGCTAGAATGATCTTTGAGAAAGAGGAGACCATTCACAGGATTAAAGATCACTCCTGGGGGAAAATCCAGTGCACTGGGCTCACCTGACAGCGATTGATGTAGATTTGGGGGGAGAGAGGACAGGAGCCTGCTCTGAAGCACTAGAGGGAAATCTTTAGACTCTTGCTTTGAGTGGAGGGAAGCACATAAAAGTGTTACCAGCATTGATAGCAAATGTATTACCTATGGGAATAGCAGCCAATCTCTGCTAATGAATAAACGTAATTGATCAAAACAGATGACTCGCTAGACCTTCCAAATGTGCTTTTAGCGAAGTGGGCAGTTTCTCATTCAAATTCAAACTCACACAGATAAGATCTAATAATGGAGATTTTGGAACAATCCCAGTATCAGTGATTTTTTTTTTTCCTTCACTGAGAAGAAAGACATCTTAAATTCTTAAGTTCCTGACTGCAGCTTGACCCAACAAGACACCGATGCATGCTTTTCACATGGCTGAGAAGACCCTGACTGTGCCCAGATGCAGCAAAGGGCAGTCACATGCCACCCCACAACCCCATCTTTACTCCTTACCTCATTTCTGCTCCCTGACCTATGAAGAGCTGGGTAGCCATTCAATTCAACACAAGCATCCATTTATTCAGCCAATATTTACCGAGCAACATGTGGACCACTGCAAGGGGATTCAAAGGCGACTAAGCCCAGGTTCTGTCCTCAGAAAAGAGGGCAGATGTAAGGGGAACAAGGAGTGGCAGCTGGCCCTGGCTAAGGTCTCAGCTCACCTGGATAAGCACTTCATCTTTGGGGCTTCAGTTCTTCCTTTATCACGTGAAGCCACTGGACTAGACAGGATGTCTGGGCACCAGGCCAGCTAAAAACTACACAACTCGAAGCCTTCCCCTCCGCTCAGGCTTCCAGGCTCCATAGAAGCTGACACTCAGCAGCCTTCTAGGAAGGGGAAAAGGCAGCAGAGGGGAGGTAGTGAGCCTTACGTACCCTTTCTGGAGTGAATCTGGCCCCAGTGCTAGACACAGGCTGGAGATAAAGGAAAATTAAATAGATTTAGATTTCCACACCAAGGAATCTGGGGACGATGAGGAGCCACTGGGATTTGTGTAGAGGATGCTATCAGAATGCTGCAAAAGGGGAGGCTGAGACCAGAGGACCCGGGTTCTCCGCCAGCCTCAGCTACCTAGTGAGGCACTCCGCAACTTAGTGAGACCCTGTTTCAAAATAGAGAATAAAAAATAGGGCTGGGGGTATAGCTCAGAGGTAGAATGCCCCTGAGTTCAATCTCCAGTACCGCAAAAAAAAAAAAAGAATGCTGCAAAAGAATCTGGAGAAGCCAGGGGTGGTGGCACAGGCCTGTAATTCCCAGTACTTGGGGGGCTGAGACAGGAGGATTGCAGATACAAGGCCAGCCCCAGCAACCTAGCAAGGCTCTCAAACAACTCAGTGAGACCCTGTTTCAGAATAAAAATTAACTAGAGTTGAGGGTGTAGCTCAGAGGTAGAAGCCCCTGGGTTCTATTCCCTGTACCACCAAAAAAAAAAAAAAAAGAATCTGGAGGACATGTGTGTGTGTGTGGGGGGGGGGTCAGTGAGTGACGCTGCAACCGAGCAGAAAGGCCTGAAGTGAACGGTTCCTCCCTGGTCCAGCCAAGCCTACCATTTCATCCCCCTCCACCAACGCCATCGTGTTTATTTTCATAAACTCGCTCAGGCCCCAAATTCACTTTGCATTATCTTTTTTTTTTTTAAGTCCCACAAGTGGCTTTAAGATAAAACAGGTAAATCTCATACACCTTCTGAGGTAATAGAGGACCACCAAGGTCTGCCAGTGAGGGGTGCCAGCAGAGGGGAGGGGGGCGGAAGGGCGGGATGCACCGGCAGAGATCTACAGAGCCGTGCGCCTACCTGCAGAGGAGCCGTCCTCGTGGTCCGAGCTGTTGCGACTGCAGTCGCTGCCTCTCTCCGGCGAGCTGTGACCAGGCGAGTCCCGCTCCGGCACCCGCAGGAACCGCTTGCGCCCCCACTGGGGGAAGTGCTCGCGGACCCCGCGCCTGGGAGGCTCATCCTCTGCCAGGAACGGGGCGCGACCATCCTTGGGCTCGGCCTCCAGCTGCTCCAGGTCTCGGCTCCGGAGCCGTGGCCGCCGGCCCCCGGGGATCAGGTGCATCCAGCGGTGGGGGCTGCACGCCCGCGTCGGCTTCTCGGCTTCCTCGCGCATCGTGAACCGGCAGGGGGACACGAGCAAGTGGCCGAGCACGAACTTCTCGTTCAAGTCCACTAGGTCGAAGTCGTGGTCACTGCTGTCGCCCCCATCGTCCGCGCCCGAGGCGTCCGGCTCGCCCTCCTCGGAACCCCGCCCGGCGCGGGTCCCAGAGCAGCGCTCCTCTCCCGGCGCGTCGGAAGCGATGCCATCCTGGCCTGGGAGCGCGCAGTCCTCCCTGGGCCTGAAGAGGAGGCGAGGCTGCAGCAGCTGCTGGTGGATGGCGGCGGTCAGACTGCGAACCGCGCCCCCTCCCTCCGCCACCCCGGGCCAGGTGGGGAGGTCCAGGCACACGCACGGGGGAGGCTCGGCCTCGGCCGCCGCCCGGGGGGCAAGGGGGTCTCCGCCGCTGCCGGCTGCGCCCTCCTCCTCTTGGGGCGCCCGCTCCTCCGCCGAGGCTTCCCCGCACCCGCCGTCTCGGTCCTCCGGGGGCCCGCAGCCCGCATCGGGCTTCTCCCCAGCCAGGGCGGCCTGCAGGTACACGACTTTGAACTTCTCCTCGGCCAACACCTGTTGCAAACGCTTCAGGTTGAGTTTGCAGCGCTCCAGCTCCCGCTCCATGTCCGGCACCGACTCCAGCCTCATGACCGGCGCCTCCTCCCCGGGGAACTCGGCCTTCCAGTGGCGCTCGAACTCCTGCGGGTCCCACATGCTGGCGGCCCAGCTGCTCAGCGCCGCCGGCGACAGAGGTCGCGCCTGGCTCTCCCCGGGAAGCCCGCGCTGGCGCAGTCGCCTATTTCTCGCTTCGGCGCCTGCAGAAAAAAAATAATAAAAGTTTTTCCCCTTCCGCCCTCGTGCCTTTTCCCTTCTTCTTCTGGGTTTCGCCTCCCTGACGTCAGCAGCCACCCGCGGCGGAGGCGGGAGCCTGGGGGCCCCAGGTCCGCCCCGGGCACAACCCGCAGAGTCCGCAGTCTCCAGCCCCGGGCGCCCGGCGGGCTCGGGCTCGCGGAGAGCCGCGGCGAGGGCGGAGCCTCGGCGGCGCAGGGCCAGGGCCCGCGGGCGCGTCTCCGAGCAGCGCGGGCGGCGGGGAGGGGGCCGCCGCGGGGTCCACCGCGGAGGCGCCGGCGACCCGGGAGCTGGCGGCTGCAAGGCCCGCTGCGCCTCCGCGGCCGGCGTGGTTGCGCAGCTCCCGCCGCAGCGCGCGGCCCGCGCCCCCTCCCCGCACCTGAGCGCGCGGCCGGCGAGGCGGGAGCCCGAGTGGGGGCGCGCCCCGGGCCCCCAGCCAACCTCCCGCCTGCCAGGGTCCAAAGGTGCGAGGAAGGCGATGAAGCGCGGAGGCCAGGGTGGGTATCCGAGGCAGCGGTCTGCAGCTCCCCCGCGTTAATGAACGCCTCGGACTAACTTGCCCAAGATCAGACTGCAGCTTCATCCAAAACTGGGGATAAAAGTTTGGATTTTGAATCCTTTTAAAAACGCTCTCTCCACCGCTGGCTGGAGCTTCTCCAGGGCAGAAGTGTGCGAGGGTGATAGCGCCACGCGGTTCTGCCCGGAGGCCCCAGGGACTGGATGAGACCCAGAGGAGAACCCGTCACTCCACCTCTTCTTTCTGGCCTCAGACTGTCCCCTAAAGAGGAAAAGAGTAGGAGCTGGGGGCTGCGTGGGGACTCTCTGCTCCCTCCCCTTCACACCTGGCGGTTCTCTTCCCTCCCTTTCCTCTTCTGGAGGCGGGAGGGGCCTGGATGAGGTCCACCTCCTGCCGAGTGAGGCCCAGATGAATTGACCCCTGTTGGCCGGTTTCTCCTAAAATGAGGAGTGCCGGGCGCGGTGGTGCACGTTTTTAATCCCAATTCTTGGGAGGCTTCCAGTACTTGGGAGGATCGCAGATTCGAGGACAGCCTCAGCAAGTAGTAAGACTCTCATCAACCTAGTGAGACCCTGTTTCAAAATAAAAATAAAAAAGGACTGGGGGTGTAGCTCAGAGGTAGATGCCCCTGAGTTCAATCCCCAGTACCCGCCCCCAACACACACACACAAAAGAGGAAATTGATACTCATGAGACAAATGACTTGGCAGCTGCAAATTCTTCCTCCCTGCAGTGCCCCCTGGGGACTTCTTTACAGCCACCTGCCATACCTCTCACCTGAGTTGTGGGCACAGGTTACCTTTTTCAGTTCCTTTCAGTTCATGAAGATGTTTCTTAACCACAAATGAGACAGTGCCAATGCTTTTGCTCCAAACTGCAGTGGCTCCAGGTCACCCACAGAGTGGAGTCCAGACTCCTTTGCATGACACAGGAGGTCCTACCAGGTTGGGTCTCTGCCCACCTCTCTGTCTTCCTCCTTTACTTTTTAGCCTTACTAATTTAACACTGTCACCCAACACCTGGCTGGCTGGCTTGCTTTCTGTACTGGGGATAGAACCTAGAGGTATTCCAAGGGCTACATCCCCAGCCCTTTTCTATTTTTTGTTTTGAAATAGGGTCTTGCTAATTTGCTGAGGCTGGCCTTGAACCTATGATCCTCCTGTCTCAGTCTCCCAAGTACTGGGATTACAGGTGTGCGACACAGTGCCCGCCTGACTACCTGGCTTTATTTATGCGTGTCTTTCCTTCTTCTTGGCACTCCTGTTTTCCCTCTACACATACATTCCTGGAGACCTCCATCTCTGAGAAGTCTTTTCTGCCCCCCTCCCCATTTCTATCACCACTGGACCCTGTGCTTGCCTTTATCTTTGTTTGCTGTCCCTTCTACTTTATTGTAGTCATTGCTGATACCTTTTGTTTTCCCTACCCTAAGAGCTGCACAAAGGCAGAGATTGTGTCTTTCCTACTTTTTTGTGTATTCCTGCCTCTGCTTCTTACAGAGCATGATACAGAGGTGATAATTGTTGAAAGAAAAAAAAAAAAAAGTGAATGAATGAGCTGGGAGTAGTGGTGCATGCCTGTAACTCCAGTACTTGGAAGGCTGAGACAGGAGGTTCTCAGGTTCCAGGATGGTACACTTGTAGTTTAGCGAGACCCTATTTCAAAATAAAAAGGGCTGCATGTGCAGTTCAGTGGTAGAATGACCCTGGGTTCAATCCCCAGTATATATATATGAATGAATGAATGAACAGACAGATGGATACATCCCCACCTTGCTGTTCCTGCTGGGCTTCTCCTATTGTGTATCATTCTGAACTGAGGCAAATGTGCTTCCCCCAGAGGCTTCTCAACTCTGGAATTTCTTTCTTGCCAAAGACTCTGTTTATTCGTTTTACTACTATCTCTTCTTCCTTCTTAGTTGTCTTTTTCTTTTCTCTAACTTGGTGTGCCACTGGCATGACTCATCAGTGTTTGTCTTCATGCCAGCCTGCTATGGGGAAAAGGATATGCTTTAAAATATACTAGTTTAGCACTCCCCAGTTGGAGTGATTTCTCAGTCCTTCATCACATTCCTCTGCCTGCTTTCTCTTCCACGTTCACTCCATACTGTGCAGGCCCAGAGGCCACCACAATCTCCTTTGTCTGTTGAGAAGGACTAAGCTCATAACCAGCCAGTGCAGGGGCATTCCACCACATGGAGTCTACAGGCATTGTGGCTTCTGTTAAGATTTCAGAAAGAGAGACAAAATGCAGCCCAGCAGTGGTGGATGACCCCAGTCAATAGCATATCGATGGGAAAACCTTTCAGTATTTGTATTTAAATACACAAAGAAAAAGAAAATTATAAGTTCCTATAAACATCAGTTTCTGAATGTGTAAGTTCCCTGAGAGGATAGTTTCAACTCTGTCCTTTAATTAAAGCACTGGTGTGATTCTTTTGGCCCAAGGAAATTGTTACCAAAACCACTAATTTTTTCCACCAGGACTAATATAGCTGGAAATGCCAGCATACATCTTCTGTAAACAGATCCCAGGAGCAGCCTGCTTTGTCTCTAGCTGGCGTGTAGTTCAGCTTTATTACCTGGCTTCACGTTATCATGGGGGCAGGTGTAGGGTGGCTGACATTTTTGTGTCCACATTTTTAGTTGCCATACATCTTTGATCTCATCCAATTCCTGACAACAACCTTGTACACGTGGTATTCTTGTTGCCACTTCAAAAGAGAGGAATGAAAGGTTAGAGAGCATGTGCCTGGTCTGCTGGATTCTAAAGCCCAGCAGCTTTGCAGGGATGTAACCCAGGTGCATCTGTCATTGGCACTCATTCATCTGATAAATATTTGTTGAGCATCTAGTCTCCAGAGCCAGGCAAATGAAGTTTAAACTTTGTTGCCTGACATACGGGATTCTTCACAATGGATCCTCTAACCCCAGCCTGCTTTCCCAACCCCATTTCCTGAACTTCTTTTGCTGGCTGCACCTGTTCAGTCCCCAGCCCCCATGATCCTCTGTAGCAAATGCCTTTCGTGTCCCATGCCACCTCTGCATGGCTATAACTGGAATTTCTGCTGTTGCTACAGTGGACAGTTCCCAAAGGCCA